>CABFOS010076492.1:0-11706 GCA_900660315.1 Diretmoides pauciradiatus | reverse complement strand
AAGATGGACATGTCCAAGCCAGTGGTTATGCCTCTCACATGTGAGAGGCATAACCACTGGCTTGGACATGTCCATCTTCAGAGGATCCAACCGGCCCTTCTTGCCAGGAATAGATTTTCTGTACTCAGGTACTTCTTTATCCACCTTCCTCGCCTCTTGTACGCCACAATCAGGATTCTGCTTCGTATCAGGTGCCAGTTCTGTAGGGACACTAGGTTTTGAGGTAGTGTCCATTGTCATCTCTCCAGTATTATGTGAGGGGTTACTCACTGCTTGTGGGACTGTCTCACTCTCTCCCCCTGAGCGTTGCACCATTGTCTCACTCTCATCTGCTGTGATTGCCACTCCACCCTCAAGTGGAACTGGTTTATTATCCATTATTTGTGCTTCTGTTTCACTCTCTTGTGCCCCAGTCTTAATCTCCAACGGTTGCTCCGTGGTTACTGTGGTCACTGGTTTTGACCCACTCTTCATCATCTGGATCAGACTGTGCATGGTTCCCTACCTATAGGTTCCCCAAATGGACAAAAGAAAGGCTGAATGAAATCAAACGCCTGTAAAGAACGCACAACAAAACCTATATTGAACACTGGATAATTTCTTTGAGGGGGTGTAGATTGGATTTTCACATGCTGATAATGTATTTTCTTTAACAATCTGTGCACAACATCCATCACCAATAATGTTAGCGTAGTTAGCCTAGTTAGCCGTTATAACTCATTTGAGGCATTACCAATCTGCATTTCCGGACTGCAGAGGCAAAATAGCAAACGCGTTTACTCGTTAACTGCGTCCCTCCCTTTTTTACACACACGAACTCTAGCTGCATGGATACAGTGAGATGGAGATATATCGTTACCTGGAAGGACTCGTCCGCCCAAACATCTCCGCGTCGTTTCGGACAAAGCCAAACATAGACAAGCTGCAGACGTGACGTCACTGTCGAGCAAGAACCGACGCGGAGTCATGGGACTTGTAGTTTTTCTGCAGCAGTTTCGCCAACATTGGTTTTTCATTCATCCATCCATCCATCCATTCGTTCATCCATTCATTAATTCATGAGATTAAATTTAAATTATCCTAGTGGGCGGGATTGTATTCTTGCGGCAACATAATCCCAAACAAATCAAAACCAGTAGGATGAGTAGGAAGTGTAAGTAACGCGGCAGCTGGATTCGCGAGATCACAATCACGGTTCTGTACCATCTGGCGCGTCAGGTTAGGATGTGGGTAACAACCGCGTTATACAGCCTATGGTAGCGATACGAAAATAAACATAATACAACACATTAGGGTAGAGCGGTTACGCAGCATCCCCCCCGCTTGCTACCAAGACGTTTTCAGATGCAATGAAGACTGCAGTTACCTGTTTGAAAGGTATACAGTTCAAGGGTATATGTGCATCATTAACTATGAACATTTCAGACACGCAGATGGATTGTGCAAGAGTATGTACACACAAATATACAGAAATTTATACATAATATGAACATAATCCAGTGGCTGAGATTCAAATGAAAAAACGTATCTGTCCTTCAAAGATATAGATGAAAACAGGATAATAATAAAAATCTATCATGCAACATCAGAGTCTACTAAACACAGGGATTCCATATGATTCTGCCCCCCCTCATTTAACCTTTAAGAAAACACATTGAGAGACAGTTGCCAGGGAACTACAAACAAGAAAAAGACATAAACAATTCAAATTGAACAAGTGATTCAAATCACTCTTGACTTATTGAGATAACTGAACCAACGACTCAATCAAATTGAGGGACAGAGAACAAACCAACACCAATGATGAAAATCCAAATGTTCATGTGTAGGCAATCCAAATTGCATTAGATGACTTAATGCAACATTAATGCAATTAATGTTCGTACAAAACGTTGATGATAGTGAGTGATGCACAATTTTGCAAATTAGTGTTATGGCGTGTAGACTGCAGTTGTATGATTTTTATAAACATATCACAGTATTCATTAGAACTTGGTGGTTCACAAATGAACCTGGAGTTTCTGTTCCTTGTGGCCAACGTCAAAAGTAGCAGACAGAGTCCTCATATCTGTGTAATATACAATAATATGTAATGTTTTTATATATCTTTTGATGTTTTGCTACAAAAGGAGCAATATTAATTTCAGAAATTGTGCAAACACTGTCAAGAAATTCTTGTGTCAACTGGTCAACTACATTTAATCTTCAATTCAAATATGCATGTATTTTTACTGCACTTTCATGTGAAATAATTTCATTTAAATGATGTATGTCAGTGAGTGTATCAAATAAATCAACACCCATCTTGCCATTTTAACAGTAATCGATCTAACTAATCTCATCTAAATCTAATCAACTTATAGCACATACATCACATAGGCTACTTTTTCCAATCCAAGCGTTGGAACCAAATCATGTGTTTATTTTTATGACTTAGATGAAGATCAGACCACATTTTAGGAGCCATTTATACAGTATCCAAAAGGGTTCACAAACTTTCTCCCAACTGTGATGTTGTATGCAACCTTGCTAATGCAATTTTTTGTAACCAGTTTTTAAGTGCAACAGGGAACACAAACTTACAAGACAAAATGTGAAGTTGACGTCACACCGTGTTGGATTTATTTTGTTTACGCGCCATATTTTGAGGATCCTGGTGCTTTTCTGTTGAGGGAAGCACAAAAAGGGACTTTTCTAACCTGATCTGACTCACCTTGTTGACACCACACACACACATTTCACACTGCGCGTTCAGCAGGATCTCTTCTCTCTCATGACAATTTAGGGGATAGGTGTTATGGTCACGGATGTACAGTATGTGGCACACACAAGGTATGATGTGTATATTAGGCTTGGGTTTGAGGTACATATTGGCAAATATATTTCAATGTTCCTTGGCTAGTTAGATAGGAGACACCAAGAATGTTAAAAGCTGAAACAAGAACCCATCTTATAACAGCACTTTAGGTCCTCCATCTTTAAGACAATGTTATATGAAATATTCAGTGGAAAGCCCTTGTAACTTATATTGTGATATCCCTAACACCTGTTCTCACAATAACATTTGAAAGCAAATTATGTTGCCTACTGATATGTAGGCAAGCATGGAATCAGTGATGATAAATGAGAAGGATTTAAAAACAGATGAAGCAGACAATAACTTCCTCCAAGTAAAGTACAATAAGTGGTCGATCAAGAAACAGCCAATCAGGGAGGGGCTTCAATTAAATGATTAATCAATAGGATACTCACTCCCAAGTCAAACCATCACTCATTTCAATGTGACTTTGAGATTAATAGATATAAACAATAAACATTGCAACAACAAAAATTGGATATAGACGGTCACACGTGTTCTTGATTTCTTGATCAATACAGCCAAATCTTCCAAATCCACTGAGACAAGCTTGACCAATTACTCACACAACACAGTGATTCACACAAAAATTTAATTTCAACAGTTTAGAGTGCTTTTTCATTGCAGAAACATTTAAGTTAAACTTGTAGTCGAAGGGTATATAGATTGCTCACTGTGAAAAAAAGACATTGATAGATTAAAATAGAATTTAACTTACAATACCAATTTACATTTTTCACCAAACCCAAGGTACAACTAACAACTACTCTACATTAAATTAAGTCCTATCTAAATTTTGCCATTTAATAACATAGAAAAGTAATATTGAAAAATAACTTGAAAAGCTTGTAAATCAGTTAATGCACAACACAATGCTAGTTTTATAAGGAACTCTTAAGTGTTTAGTGGTAATAACCGGCTGTAAGTTTCTACAGAATAGTCCATAGCACATATTTTCTCTCCTTACATATCAATAGAAACTTGTTTATCCCAACCATAGGCATTTAAACCGACAATATATTAGCTGTGCATAATTGTTGCCATTTCCTCATTAACAGAGTTTCAATTGCACATTACACTGTTCAGGGCATTTTGGAATACACAAGCATAGACACAAACATGCATAAATGTTTCTTTTTTTCGATATGTTTGAACATGATTTGCCCCAGTTCAGTCATGTGGACATTTCACTGGTTAACATGATTCGAGGGATTCAGATAAACAAGGTTCAACTGAAATTCACAACAGGCCTATTCAAAAAGGGACAAATTACATTTCTTCATTCAACTATACACAGAACATATTAGGAGAGCAGTACCGTAAGTTAAAAGGTGTTACTCTTTTCAACATTTGTACATATACACGTGTAAAGGAGAGCCTGCGAATAAGAAAATGACCTAAAGAAGTGCATTGAATTTTAAATATTTGAGTCTCAAACAACATGGAGAAAAAAACTATTAAGAGCAAACTGGTTTCTCTCTGATCTGATTAACCTAAACGAAACAAAAGGTCTAACAAAAAATTGTCTCAACACTGAAGTAGTACAGCAATCACAAAACCTTTTCCACAATCTCTGTCTTAATTTAAGTACTGTTAATTTAGTTCAGTCTAATGCGCTCCACGGGCGTGTTCAATATAGTGCTGGTGCAACTCAAATTCTTGACAGAAAGAAGTTCCACATTCAAGGCAAGTAAGGCCATCGGTATCTCCTGATGAGATGGTAGCAGGGTTATCACTCTGACGCTTGTAATCACCCACACATTCCTGGTGATGATCGATGAGGTCCTGAATCTCACTGAAGGTCCTGGGGCAAATAGAGCAACAATATGCATCATTGCTGCTATGCTGAGCTTCATGTTTCTGTAATGCAGTTGGTGAAAGAAAGGCTTTGCCACAATGTTGGCACTTGTGGCTACTTTGTGACCGACTGGCTGGGTTGAGTGTAGAGGATACAGATGAGTTGCCCTTCTTGTCAGCAGAGGAGATGTTGGGTTTCGGAGGCTTTGACGTCATAGCAGCACTGAGCCTGTAACGAAGCTCAATTGGGAGACGACAACGGACCTCATCGTGCCAGGCGAGGTGTTGTTGCAGTTGAGTCTCAGTCCAATAGCCATGGCAGCAAAGGGCACAACAGTAAGGTCGGCTCTTTGTCTGAGTCTTATGGGTTCCCAATTGTTCCTCTGTTTGGAAAGCTTTTCCACACTTATCACACTTGAAGAAGCATTTGGAGATATGCTCAGACTGGCAGCCAAGTGGTGCGGGCACCTCAGCCACGGCTTCAGGAGGTTGGATTTCCTGCGTAGGCTCCTGTTTAAGCTCTACGCATCTGTTTTTCTTCCTCCTTTTGCCAACAGTGCTATTTTTCTTTTCCACTGTGTATTTGCTCATCACTGTAGAGTTGTTGTTTACAGTACAAATATCTTCGCTCTTGACTTCACTTCTCAAGGTAACAGAATCTTTACTTTCATTTAACATAACTTTACTCTTGTCTGCGGTGCTCTTTGAGTGGGCCTGCCATTTGTGAGCACGCAAGCCCCTGACCTTAGCAAAGGTCAAGGAGCAGATAGGACACTTGTGAATTTTTGATTCCAGTTTTTTCGATGAGACGGCCTCACACGCACTGAGGTTGACGTCTGCTTGTTCTGGGGCCTGGTCTGTTGATGTGTGCTCAGATTGGTCTCCTTGAAGATCTGCAGATTCCAATGATTTGCCGTGCTCACTTTCATAGTGAGCAGCTAGAAGTGAACCTCGCATAAACGTTTTCTCACATTCTGGGCATGAGAATTCTGGATATGTTGATTTGCTGCTGCTCTCCACACTTTTGTTTGATTTGGGCTCCAACTCAGTTTTGGTTTGACACAGGGGACTGTACTCCTGGTGGTGCCGGAGAACACCCGGGTTGAATTGCTTGCCACATTTGTTGCACCCTTCATCCTCTGCCTTGGGGTTAACAGAGTTCAAGTCTTCACCTTTTACTAAAGAGCCAGCACATTTCTTGTCTGTGTGCCATCTTTTGTGAGAACTAAGGCCTGAATTGGAAATGAATTGTCTCCCACATTCTGAACAGAAAAATGGTACTTCCCGTTTAGGTTTCTTAAGTATTACAGACACGGGTAATTTTGTTTTTGCTTTCGACTTGTGACCTTGGAGATGAATTCTTTTGTGAAAATTCAGAGCTCCCACCACTGAAAAGCTTCTCTCACACTCTTTGCATTTGTATTTCAAATCAGAGTGTTCCAGGTTATCTAGAGCCATGCCATTTTTTATCTTCAGCTCATCAGTGTCCATTTCATTCTTTATTTCAGCATCCATGATCATGCTCTCAGAAACTCCTTTTCTTTTGACATCCATGTTACCCTTGGACCATTTGAGAGCATCATTTTCTAAGGGTTCTGTCATACCATCATGTGCTTGACTGTCTCTTTTGATGCAGAGTTTTTGATGAACCCGTAAGGAGGACTTCTTGTTGAAATGTGCTAAGCATGTTGAACACTGGTGCTCCTCTAGCTTGACAGTTGACCTTGGTGATGATGGTGAGTATCCAGTCTCATAACCATGGCTTTTCATATGAAACTGAAGTGCCTTGCCCCGTGAAAATAGCTTCCCACAGTCAGGACAGCTGTACGTGTTCTTTCTCACCTGTTCGACTTGATGCTGGAAAGACTTAATGGGAGGTGGGAGCTGGTCATTATGTACAACCTGGTGTCTGAGGAGACTGGAGAATAGACGGAAAGACCTACCACAGAGTTCGCATTTGTGATTTCCATTTTCATGTTTCCGCATGTGCAATTTCATTATGCCCCTATGGCGAAATTTCCTACCACACACAGGACATGCAACTTTAACATTAGCTCGTGGATGTCCACTAACCGAGTGCAAAGATGCTGCAAGACCTTTCTTTTGCTTCAGGTCTGCGCAAGTTTGACTTTGCTTGTGGTGGGAGTATGCTCCTAAAGACCAAAACCCTTTTCCACATTGTTCACAATGATAAATCTTTGGCCCTAGAAGGGTTTTCTTTGGATTGAAGAGTTTTTTATTAACTGAAATATCATTCTCTTTCTTTTGAGCAGGACAGTTTTTCCTGTGGTTATGCAAGCTACCTGCATGAGAATATGACATCATGCAGTCTGGGCATGGGTATGGTTTTCTTTTAGGGTGATGCAACTGGTGAGATACCATGGCAGACAAACGTGAGAAACATTTACCACACTCATCACACTTGAAACTTTTTTTCTCTAATCCTACAGGCTGGTATAACACATTCTTGTACGGTTTGCGATCCTTGTGTTTCTGTATGTGATTGCAGTGTGTTGCATGGCTGCTGGTTTGATGGCCACAGATGTCACATGAGTAAACAACCACGGGCTGACCTTGAGCCTGTTGTTTTTTCTTACGAAGTCCATGCCACATTCTATGAACGCGCAATGATGAAGCACTAGAAAACCAACGGTAACAATCCGGACAGTCAAATTTTTCTAGTTTCATTTTATCCTCAACATCCATCATTTCCTGTGTGCCCTGGTTTTCAACCTGCTCAAAGTCTATTTGTACAATTTTCAGATCCATGTCTGTTTTCGAAACAAGACTGCTGGGAGAAACTTCAGTTTCAATCTCGTATTTTACCTCCTGGTCTGATTCACACAGCAGCTCAAGGTCAGGATTAAGGTCCTGGAGGGGCTCCTCTTCATCAGACTCACTTACACTGATCACCTCTACATTGAAATCCCCAGTTTCATAACTCTCCACATCTTCATCATTCTCATTTACATAGGAGTCTCCTTCAGCCATAGTGGTATGAAGAGTATGCTGTGAAACAACTTCTTCCCAGTGCTGGGTCTCTTCTATTTTGCCTTCTAAGAACTTCTGTTGAGGTAGTGGACAGGTTGGTATCTGACCCTCCTTCTCTGTGTCTCTGAAGACATCCGTGTGTTGAAGCTGATGGGAGTGCAGTGCGGAAGCCCTGGAAAACTTCAGCCCACAATCTTTACATTGAAAAGCCTTCTTCTGTAACTGGCATACTTGATGAAGGAAGGACTTTGCTGGGGTCTCTTCACTATGCGCCAAACGTTGATGCTTGTAATAGAATGTCAGAGTCATAAATACCTTTCCACACTCCTCACATGGGAACTTACTTGCAGCATCATCTGAATGATTGGTATGCCAGCGTTGATGGTTGAAGAGGGCAATATAACCATTGAAAGTCTTTTTACACTCGGTGCATTGAAAACTTTTCTTTGGTTTTTCTTTCATCTGTTCTGGTGAGCATTGGCTGTTACGACTAAATCGCTGGTGTGTTTTCAGGCGTAACAGGGCAGTAAAGGCCTTCCCACATAAACATTTAAAAGGTTTTTCAGGTGAATCATCTGTCTGATTTTCACTGTGCTCGTTTTCCACTACTGGCTCCTCAGTGTGAAATGTATCGCCTGTAACCCTGTTTCGTGATTTTATTAATTTTCCTTCATGACAACGACGGTGGGCATCAAGAGCTGACGCACGGGAATAACTCCGGCCACAAGTCTCACATTGAAATGACTTCTTTTTCAAATGTTCAAGCTCATGAAAAACTGACTTGGACGCTTGCCTGTGTGAGCGTTGATGGTTGAGAAAATGTCCAATAACACCATAAGATTTCCCACAATCTGGACATTCATAGATGTTCTGCTTTGTGACCCCAGAATTAATCTGGGTAAAAGACTCCTTTTCTGGGGCTTGACCATGATTCTTTACCATGTGCGAGTGGAAGTCACTTGAATCAATAAATGAGAGTGAACACAAAGCACAAAATGGAGTTGTTTGACTATCCTTTTCTGCATCATGTAACTCATCCAGCTGGGGGTCCAAGCACACTCTGGAGCTGTCTTGGGTGTGTTGATGGCGATGGTCCAAGTAGGCTGCCTCTTCTCTGAAGGCTTCTCCACAATCCTGACAGCGGAAAAGCCCATCCCCTAGAAATAGAAAGGGGAAAATGGGAGGTCACACTCCTGTTGCCAAAGAAAAGGAGTAATAACACATATCTTTATTCTATATCATCTTAAAATTATGTCACATACAAGATTCACACAGTTACTGTGGAGTACTGCTATTTGTCTCTTATTAAGAGAGAAGAGAAGTCCACTATTGTTTACACTGTATTGGTCATAATGGTGAAAATATATCACACAAAAAGCAGTTAAGAGCCTTAGAAAAAGACTGTCCAAAAGTGTTGGCTTCTAGGGATATAGCAGTGCCCTACAAAAATAAATAAAAATTTGGTGTCATTTCTGATAGTTCAGCATATACTTGAACCAAATACCTTAAAAATAGCGCTTTCAGTTACGCAGTTATTTGACATAGTATAGGCTACTCATGGAATGTATTTTCCATTAGGCATACTATGTTATGTACATTGTGTTATTGCTATGTGTCAAAGTTGCGTGGGGATAAACACATGAATTTCTTTCAATGCAGATCTGACGCTACTTTCAAATCCAATGGCACATTAAAGCTTTGCCTACTTCAGAACACAGGCTGATATTAGGATGTGTGTGGTAAAAGAAAGTCAAAGCCACTTTGACCGTAAGTCATTTTCACGATTTTCATAATATTCAGAGCATGGTTGGGTTCAATTCACTTTTAATAAAATCGAAGACTTAACAACTCTAAACCCTACAGATTGAACAGATTGAATTTAAACTGAACAGACCCCAACCCTTATTTAAAAGTATAGAATTACAATAAATATTAGAGGCCGAGCACATTTATACTATGAAACACTGAAAAGGGGGGTTCTCGTTATAGTTACTGTTGAAAGATTGAAAGATTAATGCTACTGATTGAAAAACGGTATGCCCTACGTGGTGCCCTGTGATTCGGAAGGGTGTACTATCGGTCAACAACAACCCCCTGAAATGTTGGGTCGGATGCAAATCACGGGGCAAGGTCAAGGTCAGCGCAACACCACGTGAACAGGAAGTGAGGTCTGATAGCTTAACGCAGCATCCGACTTTCATGGTACCCGCTGGATAGGAGGTTCAAGGAAGAGCTATTACATTTTGGAGTGGATCTGAATCACAGGTCGCTGCATAAACAGGTGACATGCATCCTGGGCGGAGGTGACATGCATCCTGGGCAGAGGTCTGCGCTCACTGAGTATTTTTATACTGATGCAATTATTTACTAATATGCTACCTGGAGAATGCCACACTTAAGCCCCTGGAGGGTTTTTAGGCAATTCTCTTTCACATTTACTTGCAAATTATATTGTATTTTGTAATTGGTTTTATATGTGTAAATAAAGAAAACAAACAAACAAACCTTTCTAGTTTAGTGTGAATAGCTTGCTAAAAGTTTGTCTGAATTGATTAAATGCCGGCTAAAAGAGGAGCGAAATGTAAACACTTAAATTTGTAAATTTTCTATGAAGATATAGTAACTAATGTTAGGGGAGCAAAAGTAATGTTAGCCTATTTCCCTATGGACTAAGCTAACAGGTTAATTTCCACCACTCACTCACTCACTACACCCACCTTTCTTTTTGGAAACATTTCTGTTTTCTCTCCTGTCTGTCTTTTCTTTCATTTCATTTTTGGAAGTCTGATTTTTCCTTAGGAAGCTGAGACATATGTTCCACCGGCACTGCTAGCAAGTACCGTTCACGCCTGGTTTGGGGGCAGGACCAAACCATTTCATGTAAATGGAGGGGGGTTGGACAATACAGAGGAGGATTTCTGGATGTTTACTTTTTGCCAAAAACAAGAGTAAATATCGTTCAAGACTGCAGCCTGAGGATGATATGACGCTCTGCCTGACAACCTCCATCTCCCCCAGAATAGACAAGCTGTGTGCCCCTCACCAGGGTCAGTCATCTCACTGAGGTAGGCCTATGTGTCATCCTGAAGGTTAAGCTAAGCTAAATGGTTAAGCTAAATGTTTTACTGTAACAAAAAAAAATGATATGCTTCAATCAATAATAAGCATAATAACTGAGTATATGTTATTATAGGCCAGGCTTAATTGCAACACAATTTTTTTTCTTTTAAACCTAGGGGGTCCCTGCTGTTTTTCTATTGACTAAGGGGTCCTTGGGCTGTAGAAAAAGTTTAAAGACCCCTGCAGTACAGGATATGAGCTTATATCTGTTATTGATTGTAAATTTTTGGTCGAACACTGTCCGCAATTAGACACACTGACGTTACTTCATTAGCGAGAACTTCTGAGTATGCTGCTGTTGCTAGCAATTCCAAGATGCCCCTTAATGCATTGCTGCTACATAACCTAGTTGTATGTAACTTTTATACAATACAAATACAAATTTAAGTAGACTATTTCACTAAATGGCTCCTAAGTTATCAGATATTATTAAAATACTAATAGTCAATAGTCAATAGTCAAGGACAATAAACTGGACTGGAAACGCAACACAGAGGCTGTCTTCCGCAAGGGGCAGAGCAGGCTCTACTTTCTGAGAAGGCTCAGATCCTTCAACGTGTGTAGGAAGATGTTGAATGTTTTCTACCAGTCTGTTGTAGCGAGTGCCATTTTCTTTGCAGCTATTTGTTGGGGGGGTAGCATCAGAGCTGGCGACTCTAACAAACTGAAAAAACTGATAAAGAGAGCTGGCTCTGTGATAGGGACCACTCTGGAGCCCTTTCAGGTTGTTGTGGAGAGCAGGATGCTGCAGAAGCTGCTCAATATAATGGACGATACAACACACCCGCTACACAACACACTGGCTGAACAACGGAGTGTTTTTAGTCAGAGGCTCCGTCAGCTCCCCTGTAGTAAAGACCGGTACAGGAGGTCTTTTGTGCCCACTGCTATAAGTTTATTCAATAAACTCCCGTACATACAGAGTGAGGAGACTCCTCTCA
>CABFOS010076491.1:0-10346 GCA_900660315.1 Diretmoides pauciradiatus | reverse complement strand
TCTGCTCCAAACTCTTATATATAGACCCCATAAACCACCAGAGATTAACTCTCTGTTGGTGAGTATCTACGACGGCAATTATTCAATTATTTGAACCAGAGTTTGGCTGCGTGAAGAACATACAGTAGAGGTCACCATTCTAATCTCCATGAGACATATTCAAAAGAGGACTGAGTATTGACTGAAAATTGCAAATATATATTAATATATACATATATAGCAAATATATGTATATATTTAGGAATGAATGTGGGTGAGATGTGATGGTTCGGATTAAAGGGCAAATCACCCTAAAAATGACTGCAATACAACTTATGATATTCCCATCACCTTGAATAGTTCAGTCTATATTTGTGAACATGAACAAATCTTTTTTTATACCCTGAAAGAGGTTCTGTTTCCTAAACCTGAGAGCTATAAACGGTGATGTTACCAAGAGTCACTTTCCGGAATGGGAGCCTCTATCTTTGTAGATACCAGAACAGTACCCAGAGTGGTCTCTGCTGCGTTAAGGGCACATTTTGTGGTTTCAAACCATTAGCACCACTATGAAATAAACATCTTCTGGGTATAACTGCTCAAAAACCTTCGATGAGCCTTCAAAGTCACTGTGAACGGAGCCGCTCCTGTCAGATCTGCGTCAGATTGCAGTCTTACTCGTCTCATTTCCAACTTTGAGAGATAATTGTTCACATTCATAAAACAGATTTCAGTCCAAGATAATTGAAATAGCATAAGTGCGTTTCCCTTTGCAGATGGGATCATTGTTTGGCCATTGCCTAGCACTTGCCTCAAGATTCAAGTTTAAATGGATACGGTAGTACACTACAAATGTCAACACCTTCCAGGTTGATTTTTTTTCTCTTTTGATTATTTTCTTAAACCAATACCCCCCTCCTCCCCAAATGGATCTGCTAATCTAGTAGATGTGTAACATTCATCAGCTGTAAACTGCAAAATACAAAATAAAATGACAGCAACAGAGCCATGCTACCTTAAAGTCCAAGCTACCGGTCAAAAGAACAGAAATAAGAGTTTATTTATGTGAGATATTAAGGGAGATGATCCATTTCAAGACTTTTTTCTTCCAATCAAGAATGAGTTTTGTTATAGTCCTCAAAGCATTATAACTGTGAAATGTATTATAAATGTTTTTTATATTTTTATACTCTTATTCCTCTTTTAGATCAGATCATGATAAATATGTGGATTCATCCTCAGTCCATAATGAATTATAGTACATTATTTGATCAAATAAGTGATAAACAAATTCAATTCAAAAAGGGACAATGCTACAAATGTTACAATCAGAATGAAACTTAACCAGTTAAAATACACACAAATACAGTGTTTTTTCTATTATGATTACCATTTTCATATTATTTTACTATTTTTGCCACTAATATATGTAAATGAGGCAAAATATCAAAAATTCACACTAATACTTAGAACAGTTTTTTTGGTGGAAATGAATTATGTTTTACTTTCTTTTGCTTTTTTCATATTTTGTTCTTGAACTCGTGATTAGTGCCAATTCAGTTATGGATTCTGTGAATGGAATTAATAATGACTATTATCAGTAAAATTGTATTGGCAGAAGGATTTTTTTTGCTAAACATAAGGATTTTTTTTTGCCTCTTTATAAGCTCAATGTTTATATACTTTGACACATTGCAGTGATTTTGCTATCGGCCTAATTAACAAAGCCATTATATATATGTTTTATATATGTTATATATATGTTATATTTATGTTGTACGACTACATGAGAAAAATGAAGAAATGCTGATTTTGTTTCTTAATGCGACAGTTTTCAACTTAAAGACCCCATGAGGTGAAATGATCCAATGACCATAAATGGGCCAAAATTCTTACTCAATATAATCAATTCATTATTTTCTCTGCTCTTATTGTTAATATAATGCATCTTGAGTAATCTTATCATATTACAGATTATCAGCATGTTTTATTACTGTTTTAAATGAGCCTCTTACACCTCTTTTTAAAAGCTCTCATGTTTATCTTTAGGAAACTGGTTCAACCAAATTAAATGCTCCAATAACTGTTTTTTGATGAATATCATGCAACAACTATAGTCTGAACATTGCACATGAACTTAACTTGATGCAGTCTGAATTTATCAATCTTGTAGGACACTATTTTGGAGAAACCTCATCTGACTGATCTGTAAACGCTTAAAACCAAAGGTGTGAATACCGATGTTATAGTTGTATATAATCTCTTCTGCACTGAATTATTCCACGTCAGCTCATTGATTTCTTCTGCATAATTTGATTCACTAACAATCAGTTTGGATGCACTCCTCCAACTTACAAAACTCCTACCGATATTTCTCTCTTTTGCTCCAGAGACACTTTTCATTGGCTCTGATTTCTGTTTCATGGGGTCTTTAAACTGTAATATCTGTGTGAACCGACTTCATAAGTGATTAAAACAAAAACTAGTTTCAAGGTTATAATATTAAAAAGTATCCATAAAAATTTTAAGAGAAACAAAAAGTCGATCAAAAACAGTATTATCTAAAAATAGTTTGGGAAATTTCCAAAGCGTACAAACATTAAAAGATATTACAGGTTATTTTAAACAGTACTATGATTGATTACTATTGTGATCATCATTGGTATGTTAGAATCTTTTAAAAAAATATGATTTTTATTTTACATAAAATCTTCTTTTTTCCATAATTATAGCTTGTGTCCCTCTTAAAAAAGAAAAATAAATAAAAGTTTTGCATATCTAGCATTAGCATTTAAGGTAGTATGGCACACACCCCCTTTAAAACATTCAAGGGTGGGGATCCAAATAATGCCGTGTGTACAATTCCATCTTACAGCGACTGTTTCTCTATTGTTCATCCATGAGAGCTTTGGTTATCTGAAACCATGAGAGTGGCAAAACAAAACCAACACAAAACATACAGGAAATAAATTACCAGGAACCTCTATCAAAATAACTGCAAATATCAGAATAATATGATCATCAGAGAAAGTTCTACGTTGACTGGTCCTAAATCCACTAATCACTACATGTATTATATTAATTAGACCTACATAACATCTACTTGTAATTACAGGAGATAGAGAGAGGATGAGAGAGGAGAAGGGGTCAATATGACAGAAAGGAGAGGTAGAGAGGGAGAACAACAAAGACCACTACACTGTATCAAAGACAGCACTCTGTTTACAAGGTAACTGTGACTTCTATACACACTAATGAACACATGAGTGACCAACAGAAGATCGTAGGCTATTTGGTGATGGGAATGGAAAGAGAGAAAAGCAATGGATGCACAGTACATTTTAATAGCATATTACAATTATTAATATTAACCACAACGTATCAGTAAAACTATCTGATTAAAATTGAAATCAGCAAAGAAGCGCATCTTTCTTTTTTATAGTTTTGTATTTCTTGTTTTTCGTTTTACATTTTGAACATTACAAGATGTTTTTTTCTGTACTCTTTAAATTATTACTCTGTCACACCTCCGTATCATTGACTGTAAAAGTATCCAGCATATTTCTTTACCTGGTTGGTTGAAATAACAGAATAATGAGATAAGAGAGCTGAGTCAAATGAAAGAACAAATACATTTGTAAAGAATGTCAGAATACTCCATCAACAGATTGAAAAGTGGACTGCACTCTTATTATTATTAAATGTGTTGTGTAGAACAGTGGATTATTCAGTGTCATCTATTGACTCAGTATAAATATCTTAGGTGAAACATGGGTCGAACGCACAATGAAATCCAAAGGCATTGCCTCAATACATTGCAATAGATCAATTACTATTTATCTGCTGTTTACTCACCTCAAAACGTTGAAGTGTACGTCATTACCCCCAAAATCCTTCCTACTCTCCCCAAAGCACAGGACCACTTTAAAAAGCCAACATATACATGTGCAAATAGGAATTGGTCTGTACTTTACTACTCACAGTGCAATGATTACTCACTTTACCTTTCAATATTTTCATTTGTTTTGCCACGAGAATAAATTAAACCTGCCAATGATTCCACGGTAGAAGTCACAGGGCGGAGGTACGGTATCAAAATGTTTCCTTTCCTAATTGAGTCCAAAAGAACCGATTGAGAGAAGAAGCGTTACATAAAGTCTCTCTCTCGCCGAGCGCAGATACTCTGTTCCAAAAGGAATCAGGAACAAGCGGATGAAACAAACAATAACACACAACAAACAAGTGTTCGTTCAGGAGTATAAAAGTGTCAGGATGTTCAAGTTCTAATCTTCACATGTGTGCTTTGGATTAAATCATCTTTTTCTTCTTCTTCTTCTTCTTTGAAATGATATTGATCTTAACAGTTACACAAAAGATTCCCATCAGGATCTTTGATTTCTTAAAACTGCGTTTGCTTACTCACCGTTTTGTAAATTTGCTGGTATGACACTTGTAAAATTATTCAGCTCGAGTATTTACAGAGCAAATATGTTCTGTTTGTCTCTGGGCGGTTACCATACCAACAGAAAAAGTATAATAATAATTGTTTACAGCTTTTTCTTCTATTCACACGCTATAACATGTTCTTTGACACACCATCACAAAAATATGCTATTCTGTCATTGAGTTGGTTATATGCAGTGACTGGAATAATATGTACAGCTACATTTCTTTTTCTCAAGTTTGAATTCACAATGTAGTTATATGAAATTTGTTATAGCATATATATATTTTTTTCTAAACAACAAAAACAACACTTATAAAAAAGGACCATAAAAATATTGGAGTCCTCTTTGTATTGCCCAAAAATAGGTAATTATGGTTAACAATGAGACATCACAAGAAATAAAACAGCTACTAAGATTTATTACTTCGATACCCTCTTAAATTTTCATTCAAAATTAAATGGTTCTCCACTTCTTTCCACTTTTCTCTTTTGTGGAACGACACTTCAATATCCAATCATTTTCCTTTACTACAATTGATACAAAGATGGAGACGTAACGTGGAAATATTCTTGGCTATAACCCCCATATTTAAAACAAAATCCATTTACACAAATATACTATAAGGTCAAATAAAATGACACAAAATCGTGGTTAAACTAAAACGACGTCCTAAAACTAACGGAAAAGCTAACAGAGGAAATACATGGATGAAATCGACGTGAAACATCTGACCAAACCCGGTTGTAAAGGTATAGGAGGTTTGGAATATAGTACAGCAGTTGTTATTTTTCTGAGATGACTAACTTTTCGTTTCTTCTTCATATGGTTCCATCTTTCGTTCTTGTTGCCCGGGTGACGCTGCAGTGCTCGGAGTTGGATGGCATCACCTGCACACAAAGCCAATTAGAAACTTCGTCTCGTCTTTCCTGGACCACCAGATATACTCTGCTGGGGGATAAAGAAAACACAATAGCGACAGAGTTAGAATTTGTTCATTTAACGTACACAAAACCATTATTATGGCCATTATGACTTCTGACGTATAATACCACTGACTACTGAGGTTCAGTAGCTCATTGAAAGCTCATATGTGAAGAGCAGTAATACCTGAAGGTTCAAACGTTACTGTGACTGTGAGAAAGTTCAGTAAAGAACACATTGAGTATTATGTTTACCAATGCATCTCTACTGTCTGAATGGTTTATCAACTTGGTACATAGAATTAGCGACGGACTTTGCTAATATGCTCTTTAGTTTTCATACTACACATCCAGATGAGCGGTGCAGTCTCATCAACATGGTGCAATACCTTCTTAGATTACACTCATTTTACAACTACAATAATATAATCATAGAAATACCATTTAATAATGACATAAATTAATTCAAAAGTGGGTTTTTTTCAACTTCAGGTGATGGAACTCCATATGAACCGCAATGTCAACAAGAAAGATGTGAAGGCAAATTAACAGATGACAGTGACAAAGTAAAACCCAATTAGATCTTTTAATGTGAAAGATGTTCCACACATAGTTCAGATCGGATTTACAATATGGAGAGATACTTCAGAATTTGTGGCTTTTAAGCGTATTAGTAAAAAAAGTTTGGGTTTTTTATGTTTGTCCACATCTGAGGGATGAAGTGAGATGAAGGATCGGGTGTTGGAAGCCGCTCTGCTCTGGAAGGGACACGAGGTCGTCGCTCGTAAACAAAAAGAATGGGGTGGACTATTTCAAAATATGAATTTAGTGAAAGAAAAAGTGAAGCGGTAGTGTGTGAGTGTGACTGAACTTTTCATAAGTCATCGTCAAAAACAGTGATTAAGGCTACGACGGCTGAAATTCATATGTCCCTTCTACCGTCTTCTTTTTCCTTTAGGACTTTTACATCCAGATAATAAAGATAACAAAGATAATAGAGACCTCCTATAGGCAGAGGTACTGTAAACGTTCTGTCAGACTCTCACTCTTACTACCGACTCTCTCATCTTTAAGGAGCTGAAGAAACATTAAGGGGGGTGATGAATATAGACAGAGATTGATAGAAATGCACAGTAAGTAAAATGTAATACCTCTGATGAGATGGCAACCGGCCAAACTGTTCAATGGTATCCATTTGTAAAAGCTGTCGCAATCAACGGGCCCTAAAAGTGTACAGTTAGTGCTTTTGTCAGTATGCAATTGAAGGAAAAAAGTGAGTATATCATATCAATTTTTTTCAGGTAGCATGAATGTGTATTTTTTGATCCAGTTGACCACTTCGATCACGTTCATTTGGTCGAGTAGCAGAATACCGTCAGACATGAGACATATTACACGTTTACTCCATTTTATCATGTACTGTATTCTCTATATTGCCAAAGGCGTTTTGTTCTATTTCTTTGCAAATGGAGAAACAGAAACAGAAGTCTGCAGTGGTATCTCCCGTTTAGAGGATATACAGTGTAAAGTAAATGCACTCTTCCTGAATCATTCGAGGTGACATCCAATCATTCTACTTCCTATGTAAGACAGTATTGAGTTTACAATAACCGTATCCATCAGTGTTAATACAATGCGATATTTGAGGGCGATGCGGCTTCATTCAATACACATAATACACATTCATGCTAACACACACTCATGCAGCGGATATGATCAGAAACCGCCCTCAGTATGATTGTTCATCCCATTTCCCCTGTGATCGGTGAGTTTTGAGTTATGAAGGGGTTTCATTGTGTGGGTCAGTTATCAGGATTCTCTGCTGCGATAGAGAGTGAAGACGAACATTTTCATGAGTTCTCTTTATCATCTCAGTCGACTCATTGTACACTAATTGCACAGCACAAACGAACAACCAAATCACAGTGTTTTGACATTGAGTCTGATTTCTTTTTAGTAACAAAAACAAGTATAAAACGGAGTGACACATCAACATCTGCAGCCGTCCGTGAGGCGGTGACACGTTTGGGCTGCATAGGGCACAAATTAATTACGAAGCAAATTTCAGTTCTGAATCATTTCCCATTTGAATGTTGCAGAGCCGTCATCTCACTGTGTTCGGAAGCGGCCGCATCACCGCCCGGCGTCACTCTGGTCGACTCATTGGGTAATTTCAAAGGGGAATAGATAAGAGTGAATTTAGTATAATAACGTCTAAGTGTATTTTGACACTATCCAAACCTCAATTACATTTGGTAAGAAATGTTGTAAACAATCTGAACAACAGAGAAAAGGGTCAAACTTCTGAACTCTTCAAAATTCAACTTCCATTTTCAATTGTAAATGTGATGATGAAACGGTGGTGATTACATGTGGAGTGTCTGCGCTCTTTTCATTACTTGACAGGAACTATATTATCTGCTTACTAAAATTAAAATGAGCTATTTTCTCCTCTTACTCTCTATACCATTTGTCCTGAAACGTCCACTGGGTTTCATTCACTGTCTGATAATACCGACAGAGAGAAACATCCACCACATAAGTCTCACGTTCACGTAGTTCGGGTACAAATTATTCTCCCAGAACTGTTACACTGATTCATTGATTCAATGTGGATACTACACAAAGTGATCCTGTAACATCACAAAGAACCTCAATGAATAACTGCCATGACAAAAACACATAAACAACCATAAAATACTACAAACAACCTCTTAATATCACAACTAACCTCAAAATAGAACAACCAAACAATACATTCTAAACTTTGTGGTGTTTGTTGGTAGTTGTAGGTTTCACTAATTATCTTCATGAGGTATTTTGTGCTTTTAGTTTTCCAGACGTTGGTAGTGAACCAAAACGTTAATTCCGGGCACTGAATGTACAGTCCATAAGTGTCATGGATGGTAAACCCAGACTGTCCACCCCCTCCGAGCCCATTAATTATACCGCAGCATAAGATTCAGAGGAACCTTGTAAGTGGTCCAGGTTCATCTGAGGTCATCATCAAAGTTCTAGATAACAGGCAGAAGGTCATGGGAGGTCTGCGGCCCACCCAGCTACTTCAGCTGCCCTGTGAAAGAGGGAGATGGAAGCCGAGCATCCAAGTATGATTCTGTAGCCTCACTACTTTGGCCATGTTCCACTTCCTCATCAAACTGCTTTGGACTCTCCCAGTCTAAGTGATAGCTGCGCTTTACTAAACAAGATGAGCCTGTTTTCTCCCTGAAATCCCCCCAAGATGGGCTCGGCTCCATTATCTCGCCATGCTACAACCTCTCTTCCAAGGACACGGGGGGTTGGGAGGATGACGGTATCCGAGCGTCGCTGTAGCTGCTTCTTTCCCATGTGGGAAAGTGGGAGCAAGAGGAAGGATTATTCACACGTTGTTGGACCTAAACTGATATAGGCCACGCAGGCAGTCGTGTGTATCCTCAAAAGGCAGTTTATAGACGCACTGCGATCGGGAACACATTCGCTAGTGCTACTGTAGTAGCTTGGCTAGTCATGACAGCCAGCAGCTAATTGATTAGCGAGAGGAAAAGTACAGCGGCACCTGGACAAGGACAGGGACAGAGAGAAAACTCGCTTATATTAGAAGCAATGTCCCGGTGATGATGGCGCAAGCTCAGAACCCGGCGACAGGTGAGTTTCTAAAAATAACATACATTTGTTCTGTGAAGGTGAAACAGCGTCTGAAGTGAGGTGTGCAAGTGTGCAATTTGAGACTCACGGTGATGCTGGGGCCAAAGCCAGGGCCAGGCTGAGGGCTAGCAGCACTGATGTAGTTGCCCACAGCTGAATCCTGGCTGCTAGGTCCGTACAGGTCAGCCACAGGCCCTGGACTATTAGCACCAGGGAAACCTCCGGGTCTTGAGGGGTTTCCTGCATACAGAACACAGCAGAGAGCACAGCAGCTCAGAAACACAGAGAACTCCCACAGCACCAACATCCACTGCACACAAACACAACTTGTTACAACTCAATTTGAAGAACACATTACTGGATTCATATAGTTGTCTCTAAGGACATATTACAGATAGCAGCCACATGATAAGGTTGCTTGTAAATCTACACGTGGAATTGACTGAGGAAATGGTGCAGGAATCAGGTTAAATATGAGGTGGCATTAAAAACAAAATCAAAGATGAATCCAGTATGATATTCTGAAGATAATCTACATGCTCTGTGTATTATGCATAGAAATAACATTCACTTTATAAAATCATGCACAACACAAAACGAGCACATCGTCAGGCAAACTTCCACCATGCTGACACCTGTAAGGTTGCATTGTAAACGTTGCCATGCATGATGTGGAAGGATACTCAGAGAAAGTGAAAGCTGCATCTTTCCCATTCTTAAAAAAGGCACCAGATATTTTTTTGGCTTTGTCAAAAGACTAAATACTTTATACTTTATACTAAATACTTCACTGAATAATATGAACAGATTTTTTTTTAACAGATTTACTATTTTATACCACAATACGCTGGAGTTTGTCTTATTGTTTAGAGAACAGGCTCATTTATTTCATATATGACCTGGGGATTTAACCACGACAGATTCTCTATATATGTCTGCTGGAAACACTTTGATCAGAAAGCTAAAGGGAGAGGTAAGGGAGAGGTAAGGGAGAGGTAAGGGAGAGGTAAGGGAGAGGTAAGGGAGAGGTAAGGGAGAGGTAAGGGAGAGCTAAGGGAGAGGTAAGGGAGAGGTAAGGGAGAGGTAAGGGAGAGGTAAGGGAGAGGTAAGGGAGAGGTAAGGGAGAGGTAAGGAAAGAGGTAAGGGAGAGGTAAGGGAAGAGGTAAGGGAGAGGTGAGGGAGAGAGGTAAGGGAGAGGTAAGGGAGAGTTAAGGGAGAGGTAAGGGAGAGGTAAGGGAGAGAGGTAAGGGAGAGGTAAGGGAGAGGTAAGGGAGAGGTAAGGGAGAGGTAAGGGAGAGTTAAGGGAGATGTAAGGGAGAGCTAAGGGAGAGGTAAGGGAGAGGGAAGGGAGAGG
>CABFOS010076488.1:0-12877 GCA_900660315.1 Diretmoides pauciradiatus | reverse complement strand
TCATTGTTCTCTGTGATTCATTCGTTTAGAGAGATCAGAAATTCATCAGAAATTATGGCCAGACCAACCATATTATCAACTTCCATAACGTGATATTGTGCACAGACTGCAGACAGCATTTACACACACACACACACACACACACACACACACACACACACACACACACACACACACACACACACACACACACACACACGTACATCTGGTTTACCTCAAAAACATGGGGACAGAAGAAACAGCTCCACCAGTATATGAGGTTCTATATTAAGAACAGCCAACAGACAGAACTAACCACCACTAACTGAAACTCTTCTTTCCAAACTACAGTGACTTCAGTTTCCTATTCTCTCTCTCTCTCTCTCTCTCTCTCTCTCTCCCTCTCCATCTCTCTCTCTCTCTCTCACACACACACACACACACAGCTCACCTGTCTGACCAGCAGACATTCAGCCTGTAGCTCCGCCCCCTCAGGAACAGTGGAGCTGAGAGTCCGTCTCTCTTGAGGCACCGTGGATACCTGGAGAGAAAAAGGGAGAGAGGCATGAGACACCGCCACCAGAAAAACAATGTAACAACAGTGTATATGATGTAGGAAATAGTTGTATTAGTGTTTATATGGAACTATTTCACTTCATGAGGGTTGGAATTAGCGGGACAAAAAAAGATGTAAAGTAAATGAATGTTATATTAATTTGTAGCTCATGAATGCCTTGATTGCTTTGGTCCTTCACAGTCCGATCCTTAAATATGTTTTCCCTTACACAGCACTGTTTGGACCTACAGTATAGTTAGCTAGCTTATGAAACATTTAATTATACTGCATATTGGACCATCCATAATGTAGGAAATAAAACATTCAATCGCTTCACTGTTCATATCCAGAAATAAAAAACAGAAATACGGTGCAGGAAGGCAGTGAAACATGTATGCAATAAAGATCTGGGTCCAACCTAATCAGCTGGCTAGAACGCTGAGCTCACAAACCAATGGCGTATGTGCATTAGCAATACTCCGCCAAGCCACTTCACTTTCAATTAAGGAAATGGACTGTAGGCAGCAGAGACAAAGTATAGCAGAGGAGATGGTTATGTAGCCAGAAAGAGTTTGGAACCAGCAGAGTTATGCATTTAAATAAACTCTAGGGTCCAAATGCAGACATTTCCCTTTACCACAAGTAGCCAATGAGGTCATGAAGGCACTAATGAACATAGAGCTAAGGGTAGAGTAGTTAAAGAGCATAAATTGCTGGCTGTAATGCAATAAACAATCAATATATCATTGGCAAATAAATTGTGATATCTTGGTATAATTACCATAAACAAATGAGACCATGGTTGAGACCGGTCGCCTCTACAGTATCTAATGCCAGTGGTATTGTTAGTGTTACAGTAGTGTTTCTCAAAAGTAAGACATTCCCAAAAAAAATAAAAATTCTGTCACAAAGAGCCTGTTCACTTCTTTGGTTGAATGTTTTTCTTTCACTTTATTGAAGAGGATAAACATGTTGGGAAGTGATTAGTCAGTTCCACCATCTGCCATGGGAACTCTGAAAGCTTTAGCTCTGTTTGTGCGGCCCTCTTCCTGTTTGGTACCGTAAAGGAATATCCCTTTGTGCCGTAAAGCAATCCAGCGGATTTCCTGCTAAATCTAACCCATATAACGTACAATGCAGTGTAGAGGCTGGTAGAATCTGCCAAACTTCTCTCCAATCATGGCCTTTTGTTTATTGTAATTGTACAGTACAAATGTCTCAAAATGAATGTGGTAATTATTTGTTGATGTTAATATGCTATGTACTGTAGCTCCCTTAAGATGGTGTAATTCACATTTGTTCCTCCACACACTCCCCTCATATATATACATACAATCATACACACATACACACACACACACACACTCACTCACGCGCATACACACACACACCCTTACTGAGAAGTCATCATCAGGGAAGAGGAGCAGGTCTCTTAGAGGGTCTTCTTTCAACTCGTCTCCCAGTTCAGAGATGACGGCCTCATAGTCCAGAGGATCGATCAGCTTAGGCTTCTCCTGCTGTGGTTGAACACACACACAGAGACATATCCAATTAGTATTAACTTGTTTGGCTGTTTCCAAGATGGATTAGTTTAGTTCATTTCATATCTATTACCACCAGACAGTGAGAAAGCAGAGAAAGTATAAGATGCCGTGTGTTGCAGAACATTGTCTAATAGTGCTCATGAACCACACACTGTTACAGCATTACTGGAAGATCTCAACTACAGCAGAAGCCATTGTATTAGTACTGCACTATTTATCAAACAATTCCTGTTGAGGATTGAGTGACAATACAGTAGCAGTGCAGCAAGCATGCAAAACATGGGACTTAAAGTTGGCCACAGTCACAGTACATTAGACATATATCAGCTAATATCAGCATCCTGGGGGGGGAGCCATGACCGGGTAATTTCCTGTTTTGCCATGCCATGATCAGGAGCTAAAAGAAGCATAGAGGAAGCATCACCGCAGATGACGTGGTAATGTAAAGCTGTGCCACACCACAATGTGAAAATGTGCAAAATATATATCTGTACGTGGTTTTTGACCATTTGAGCGAGACAGCTTCATTTAACCTGTCAGGCATATGAATAACCTTAAATGTGAAAACATCATACTTCAGATTATCTAGTCAGCAGATGTCTCTATTTGTGAAGTTTACGCATAGTCCTGCTTACGCATTATTACATGTACAATATATAAACCACCAAGGTAGAACTTGCAAGATGATGATGATGATGCACCTCTGACCAATAATGAAATTTCACAAAAGATTATTCTTTACTCAAATATTACAGATTTGATGAAGGGTTATGGATTGGACAACAATTCAAAAGAAAACACATGTGTTTAACAGATCAAGGAGAATGGCAGATTATTTCTGTCATCCAGAGAACAGCAGCGCAGCAGCAACGATAAAACTGAGAGCAAGATGTGGTCAGGGAAGGAGGAAGTAATGATCTCTTATGCTCTATTCACATGCACACACAGAGCAGGCGGGGGCTTATTCCCACCACAACCACCTTTACAAAGAGTAAAGGCCCCTTTGCACACAACCAATAGTGAGCTCAGGGGAAGAAGACAACAATGTACAGTAGGAAACTCCATGATGTTGCCCAAAAAGATGGCCCTTGCCTTAGCATAAAGGCTGTAGTACTTACTGTACTATCCACACCAACCATATTGTACACTGTTCATATTTACATGAAGAAGAAAAAAATCAACATGCTACTGTACATTGTCAACATGCTACACTTTACTTTCAAGAGCCTTCATAAAGCTAAACACTGCTGCTTGTCTAGAAATACACTGTTGTCATTCTGACTGATTGGTTAATTTTTGCTCAGATTTCTTAAATTTTTATTTTATTTTATTGTCCAGCTAATATCGTTGATGCCAGCTGATGTCTATTCAATTACTCTAATATTTTCTATACTGAAAAAAAATATTAAGACCACATCAAATGTCACAGAAGACCATTCAGACAGGCAGACAGTCAAGATCAAAGTCACCTCATGTATAGATGTTGACACAATCAAAATGAATTATATATATTGTATATACCGGAAAGAGTTTATGGATGGTGAGAAAGCGGTAGGATTTAATAAGTGCAAACTTCTTCCTGCTCCTGAATGTAGCATTCACTTGATGTTGTTCAGGTGAGTTTTTTTTGCTCATTGTTTTTTTTACTGTATTATTCTACTATACTACTATACTACTTTTTTACATGTTTGAAATAAAAAATAAAAAATAAAATCAATCAAATACAGTACATACAATAATATATTTAAGTGCTGTTGTTCCCCTGACAAGTTGCTGGTGTTTCATTCAATCCCTGTCACATGCACTGTAACATACAAGTGAAAATGAAAATGAATGAAAGGATAAGCTGCATGAGAGGAAATGAACCATGTAAAAATATACTGTATCACCAACACTGATGACAGAGAAAAGATTACGGGCTGATTATAGTATGAAACTGGTTGTGGACAATCAAAGGTCGATAAATTACTTTTCAGCAGTGATTGACAGCAGGTAAACATGAGCCATTTATAACCATGTAAAGTAGTAGTCATTTAATTTTAGATCCTTTGAGTCCAATACAGTGTAAAATACAGAAACAGTGCTCTATAATACACACATAATTGATGTGATACTCCTACTCCTAATAACAAACAGACAGAAAGAGCCCATACATACAATGTTCAGCTGTGTGAAATCCGATCGCACTCGTTTGCTCTTTTTATTTATTTTCTTCCTGAAGGTGATTTTGCTCCTGAAGCTCATCGTGACTACAATTAAGTGCAAAAGTTACAACATTAGATAAAGAGCAGCCAAATTCCACTATCTAGAATAAGAGTGGACGCCGCTAAATTCAAAGGAAACTACTACAGGCTGAACAAGCACATTGAGGACATGTGCGCCGCCAGAAGCAGAAGTAGAAATGAGTGGGTTTGAGTTGTGTGTCAGAGCATGTGGATGTGGAGGAAGTAGATGGTTGATGTCCTACACACAGTTCAGCATATGCAGTACATGTGAATGGATCAACATCAACACGCACATACGCAGAGCGAGGATATACCGGGTAACCGAGCAAATATCCAACCCCGCTCTCCAGTACCCATATAATATTTATTGTCTAAATATTATTTTAGATTTTAAGACATTTTTCAGGTTATTATCTGTATTGAACATAAAAGTTAAGATCCAGGGTACAGGCTCATACACACTGATATACTAACACTACGAATAGACACAATACCCACTTCTCTCTACAGTTGAACACGATCTATATGTGTATCACTATCATATCACTATCACTCTCAAAGTCACACTCTCAGTTTCTTATCATCTTCTGTCCACAGTTATCCATGGCACACCCTCAGTACGCCCACGCACACACAAACCACCCACGCACAACCTCCAACTTCCTGCTTGTCACCAGGGTCTCCGTCCCTCTTGCACAGGGCAAGGTGGTGTATATTTCTATCAGAAACAACACCATGACTTTAGACACGATCATTCGCGCAATCAGTGGATTTCACATTTTACCAAAATGTTATATGAACCATGTTAACATAGTACACACACACATAAACATAACATTTACATATTTGTACGGTATGCTTGCGTGTACACACACACACACACACACACACACACAGGCAGACACTTCCCCTGATTCAACTCCATAGCAGAACAGAGATCTGTATTAGAGGAAACAACTTCTGATGATACAACAAAGTGCTCTGACTATTGTTAACACTATTACATAAGATGCTGCCATTAGTTAATTGGGTAATTGGGGGGTATTGATGATTTAAATGACATACAGAAATCAATGGAGTTTTTTCCCCCTTTTAACCCTGTAAAACCCAAACATAGTAAAACATAAACAAATACTTATTCAACCTTTCAGATGTTGTTGTAGGAGGCATTTGGAGCTGAAAATGAAGTGTTTTCAAAAATGTTATGTTTTTGTACGTTTTTAGGGAGTGTTGTAATGTAATGTAATGTAATGGAAGTAATGTACAAAGTGATGTAGCTTGACCTGGGATCTGGAGGCAGTGTGACTTCATGGCCTGATGGCGGGACTTTTATACAAATGTACGATCCAATAGCATTGTGAGACTGAACAATAGGACCCAGTGACAATGTTAATGTGGTTGAACAACAAAAAAGCAAACATTTATAGCTTTTTTTAGGATAACTAAAAATGTTGTAATCCTGCAACGCTGGGTATTACAGGGTTAAATCAGCCAATTACTGTAGGTACTGCAACGTAGACTCACACAATGTACTGTAAACAAAACAGAAAAATTCACACTGTGCTGACGTCGTTCAGTCCTTTCCACGTCGTCCTCTTAGGAGTAGCGCTAAAAGGAAAAGACAAAGTGGAACAAGGACAGCGCCATTCACTTCATAGTTTGGTTTGTTTCACATGTTAACATCTCCAGAACAACTTTCAACAACGCTCTTAAAAGCAATGGGTTCCCTTGAGTTCCCTTTGTGCTGGAAGCTTTTCAGAAGATTTCGTGCTTCGATAAATTCGTGGTTGTAATTGCGCAATACACTTCTAAGTAATGCATTAATCTGTATCTGTGTTATCCTAATTTAATAAGTCTTTGATGTTTAGAGTCTGAAGCAGTGAATCATAATCACGCTCTTAGCACTGCACTCCTTCAAGCCTATTTAAAAACCTCTGCAGCAACACACACCAGCTCTCCCTCCCTCCCTCTCTCTCTCCCCCCTCCCTCCATCCTTCCTCTATTCTGCACCAGCTGCCTCAGCTGGCTCCATCCCTCCATCCCTCTCTCTTTCTTCCCCTCTATCATCACTTCCTCATCCCATCAAACATCCCCAGCATCCCTTCTTTCTTTGGTGGCTTCAGGCTGCACTTTTTTCTTCTTTTCATTCAGTCTATCTTTCTTTCACTTTCTGTTCTCTGTCTCTCACTCTCTCCACCGCTCCCTTGTTCATATCCTCACCCCATTAAACATCCGTCTCTAGGTTCCCTTTTGCTCTCTTACTCTCCCCTTTTCTCTCCCTACAATCACCACTCCTCGGTTTTTTCTATCCCATCCTCTCAGCGTGGGTGAGGTGAAGTGGGTGTTCATGTTGGTACACTACAACTGTGTGGAGGAATTGTGAACAACGGAGTGAGACAGACACAGAGAGAGTGAGAGAGAGAGAGATGTGAATGAGAGAACAAGAAAGCAGAGTGAGAAAAAAACACTTGAATGTGAATAAATCAAAGTTGAGAAATGAATAACATGGCGCAAACCAAAGTGAGAGAGTGCCAAAAACAAGAGACACAGAGAGGGAGATGAAAGAAAAGAGAGGGATAACGAGAAAAAGTCCAGGGTTCACCTCTTCACACATCATCTGCACAGGCTGGTCTATGTCATGCTCAAGCCCAGGGTTTAAGAGCTTATTATTCAGGGAAAGACGAGAGAAGAGTATGACAAAGACAGAGAGAGGGGAGGAATTGTGGAAGATGAGCTGGAGAGAGAGAGAGACAGAGGGACAGAGACAGCTGAGACTTCAGAGAGAAGAAACCCGACAGAAGCCATCTGCTTTACATCATTAGACCAATATAAGGTCTACGCAGAGACACAGCGGGATTAAAGGGGATTCATCCTCCACAAAGCAGTGGCCCCTCTGATGAAAAAGAGCATCTGACACTTCTTTTTGATAATTTAACATGTTGAGTTAGTGTTAGTGGTGTACAGCCATGAACACTTTTTGTAACTTGCTCGCCTTCTTAATACACAATGCATATCAGTTTTGGGTGACTGGCCGTTTAACACGTATGGTTCACATCTACTGGAGCTGTGTGAACGAACAGTCATTCTACAAACTGTGCACAATTCAACACAAATGTACTCATTTTACTGTGATTGGCCAAAAGTACCTGAGAGCATCTGGGTAAGAGAGTAGAGAGCGCGAGACCGGTATCTACCGGACCCAATCGCAACGCAGATTACGGTCCTGTTTCGGTGCCACTTAATGCCTGAGCTGATTGTAATATTTGCTCTGTGGTCCGAAACGGACGTTACATGCAACAGAAGCATCACCCCCCGCACCATCGCTAGTTGCTTCATTGTTGTTTACAAGAGTGAAATAGCTCTTTTGCCGTTGCGATGCATTCCAGTGCGCCTCGGAAATTTGGGAATAACTTTCGCGGTAATCCTTTATGATACGGTACCGAATTCCAGGTGCCGGTACCGGTATCGGTTCAAATGTGAACGGTACCCAACCTTACTGGCTTCCCAATTTACTCTTGTAAAGTATTCGCTAACTCACCCACAAAGAAATATATAAGTGACAGGAAGACACACAGGCCAACAGACACCATAAAGCATGACAGAACATCTCTAGAAGAGTGAAAGTGGCCATTCGACTGCAGGACTTGCATTCTTTCTCTGACCACTGTGTCGATGACAGGGTGGCAGAAAGATGGAGAGAGTGTCATGCATGGAGGGAAAGATGCAGAGAGGAGGAGGAGGAGGAGGAGGGTGTTACTGCCTGGCAGCCTTCCACATGCTCCGGTGTTGAATCTCTCATGTTTACAGCTCTTGTTTCTGTCAGTCTTTGTCCTGCTGTGATTCCTCCCCTATCTGTCCTTACATTTTCTGCCAAAGAGGGTTACAGCCCAGCATGCACTAGACCCTAGCATCTCAAAGTATGGGTTGCCACCTAAAATGGGTGGCGGGCCAACGGATTGATACCCTGATGTCTAGGCCTGTCACCATAATTACGATCGACTTATCGTACGACATATGGACATGACCTTGATCATTTTTGCTGACCTTGCTGATATTGCCATTGTGTTTACATGCATGTTTGTTTGTTTACATAAGAATGAATGTCACCAACATTTTATCCAGTCGCGCTGCTTCTGTCCTCTCGTCTGCTCTCTGTGTCGGAGGCTCAGGCAGCTCCTCCACACACACAGAGTGGACAGCGACAGGTGAAGACAACGTGTTACTCCAGGCTAATAGGTGTTTTAATAGGTGATTTTCCCGACGAATGCATAATTCCTTCCAGAAAGTTTGGAAGAATAAAATCACTTGGTTTTAAAGCCGCATTCCACAGCTTCGGTGTGGGAACATTTCGGCTTTAAGAGAGAGGAGAGCCCATTAACGTGAACGAGCCGCTTTAAAAACTGGCAACGAAAAGTGGCAATACAACTAACCTATAAAAGCTCATCTAAAGTTCTTCGAGCTGGATGGGATATTCTTAAAATTCTGAATATTCTTAAGAATTAAAAGTTCATTGCTCTTTGAAAGGGTGTACTTGCATTATTATGCTATTATATTATCAATATATCAGTGGCATAAAATGGTCTTAAAATGACAATAATATCATTTATCGCAATTATTTATGGGACAGTATATATCGTCCACCAAAAGCAGTTATCGTGAGAGGCCTAGTGATGACAAATGCAGTTATACATTCCAAAATGAGGTACCCAACACTTGAAAATAAAAAGATGAGCAGCACCACACAATGCCCTGTGTGTTTTTTTAACATACTGCCACTGCCCTGATATTAGAACAGAATCATCTTTTGAAATAATGACTGACTCAGTTCATGTAGCAACATTTCTCCAACAAAGTGGCATCTTGGAATAGAAACTTTTTGATTGTAAATGTATCGTTCGAGATCTGAGCCTGGAAAAGTTTAGAAACCTTGGAGGGGGTGGAGGTTTGAGAGATGGCGAGGAAGCTGGTAATATTTCAGGCTAAAAAGAGCAGGAAGAAGAAGCAGAGTTAGTGTGCTAGTTTCGAGCGCAGTGTGGCCTCCTGTAAATAGATCAACCCACTCTCTTTACTCTTACAAGAATCTGCAGTGGAACATGGTTTTACAAAACTGCAAACTAACATGACTCTACTTTGCCACATCGGCTGGGAGAGGGACACCAGAAGAGAGGGGAGGTTTACAGAGGGAAGGAAAGAAAGGGGAAATAGAGGGGGTGACTGTAAAGATCTCACTGCCAAAACGCTGACATTTTTTCCGCTAGGCTTAGAGAAACCAGGGTCTTTCTGGGAATAAAGAGATCTGTCCAACACTAGAGGACACAGATACCAAGCAGATGGCTGACATACAGTACAGAGAAGACTGAAAGGCAAAGAAAGAGACACTTCCAACGTTCACTCGTTCATTTACTCACCCAACATTGTATTAAGTGTTATGTCTGAATAGCTATTTTTGTCATGTTTTCTGTAGGCCATGGGAGAAGCCATATGCAAAGAGAGCAGATTTTTCCCACAGAAACTAGATTCCTCAGGTCTGACCCCCCCCCAACACACACACACACATCCCCCTTAACTCTCCTCCCTCTTCCCTCCATTTCCGTCCTTCTCCCTCTCAGCTGTGAGGGAAACAACCAGGCCCCACTACTGGGTAATACATCATCCTCAGAAATGAAATGAAGGGTGGTGGTGGGGGTAAGGAAGAGAGAGAAAGGTTGAGTAGAAAAGAGTAGGCGAGAGACAGGCTTCGAAATTTTGAGAACACAGATGGACAGAATACGGTTGACAAATGGCAAAAAATATTGCTACAAACCAAGGAGTGCAATTGTTGTTTCTGATGCCACAGATGCCAACGCCATTACAGCTGAAAACACACACACACAACCGCACATCCACAAATCCACATAATGTCCAATGCAGTGCACACACTAGCTCGCCACCCACACACTTCCCCCCTACCCGCCCACACATGCAGAAAGCAGAAAGGCAGAGCTGACTACAGGTGGGGTTGCAGTAGCGCTGGTTACCATTACAATGATGGTTAGAGGTGAGTCTTTAGTGGTGTAGCCCTCTAGGGTGGGCGTGGCGGCATCCAGTGACAGCTGGTCCTGTCGTGAGCACATGTGACCACAGTCGACCCCACCCACTGAACGTAGAAGCAGGACCACACTGGCCGAACAACCCATAATCCACTGCTGTTGACTCCCAGTCCGGCCTGGTCCCATCCAGTCCACTCCAGCACTAAGACAGGCTTCACCTAAGATGAGGTTTCACCCAGACTAGCCAAACTGAGATCCAGTCCCCTTTATACTGTTGCACACCTCCCTCACAGCTGCAGCTTAACTTCGATGCAACTGTAGCCTACACCCTGTCTGGTAAAGCTCGGAAATCCCGCTCTTGTCCAACCAAGCCCTGTTTCCTGATTGCACTGTGCAGCCCAGCCCAGCCCCCAGTTCAGCCAGTGGTGCTGTACTATTTTCAGTCCCAGAGGGACATCTCAGGCTCCAAACCTTCCCTTCCCCGCCTTGCTTAGCCCGCCACTCTCCACAGCTCCACTCTCGCCTCTGCTGCTTAACTTAGCTTCCTCTGGCTCTACAGTGCTGCTATGATTTGCTCTGCTCCACTCTTCCTCTAGCCTCCAGCCCCTACTGTTGCTGCTGCTGAGCAGACACACTGGCAGCCTTACATGGGTCTCTCTCTTTCTCCCTCTCACTCTCTCTCACTCTGTCTTCCTCTACACTGCAGCTGTGCACGGTTCAGCCCAACCCAGCCCAACCAACAAATCACAATCGGCAATAGCTGTCAGCTGACCAGAACCAGCCGCTTCACACAGACACACACGCACACACAAACACAACTGGCTTGATGATCTTTCTGGTTTTCATTCTGCGGCATTCTCACTCTCCCCCATTACCCCAATCACACCATTCATTTCGAGTCAGACGTCTGTTGGGTGTGTTTGTGTGTCTGCAGTTGTGCCTCTATAGTGGAGACAAGACCATCTCACACACCATCTCAGACTGACTCGGTGAAATACACTGTTGCTTTTACATTTTATCAGGGGAAGGAGTCAGACACTGTGGTGTTTATGTGTACTGTGCATGTATGTGAGTATGCATGCAATACACGGTATAGAGTAAATTGATTCTAATGTTCCAGTGGTGGTTGGCAGTGAAGAGAGGGTGGGGGGCGGTGAAGGCTGTAAGGGTGGTGAGCAAGGCTACTGAATGGAAAGTGAGGAGTGGGAGGCTTTACAGATTAACTGTGCACATTCAGTTTTAGGGCTGTAGGGGAAAGTAAAGCTGGCATGTGAAATTCCCACGAGTGCAGTTCAGCACATAGACATAGACAAGCATCAGGACCCTGACCAGGCCTATACCATCATCTGAACCATAGAATCAGGAGTCTGCGACCAAGTACCAATGTCCGTAGAATCAGTTCTAATCTTCATCTACTGTTCGGCACCAGCAGAACCAGCATTCTATTGTTTATGTTCCCTTTTCATTTGTGTGTGGCTGTGCAGAAAGAAACAATCCACATTCTCAAAGCAAAATCGTTTTCAAATGTTTGAGTGGTTTCCAGTTCTTGTCATTATACATTTCAGTAATTCCTTCACTTCCTTACCAGAATAGTCCTTGCTGAACAAGAAGAAAAACAAGAAGAAAGCAAAGCAACAAAATCATCTGACAGATGACTTACAATGTTTTTGGTTAGTTTGCCATGTTTAGAATGCTTTACATATTCAATTATTTCTTGTTCCCTTGCTAGTTGTTGTTTTTTTGAGGCTTTTCCTTTTCGCTGTTGGGGAAAACAATGATAGGTCAAAGGTGGATCTGAAATTGGTGGCCTTGCATTTAACTATGAATGGACCAAGGGGATGTTCATTTAGAGAAAAAACATTACACATTTTAACTAGAATCCTGTCAAACTTGTTCCACACAAAATAGAAGGATGGTAATGGAAAAACTTCCAGGGACAGAAGGAAAAAAGTGAATGTGTAAACTAAAACTACCCACACCTGGAATCAGTTGGGGGAATATTTTACTGCTTGTAGCATGGCTTTGCTAACAGTGAGAAGATGTGGCCATCAGCAGGGCTGCAGTGACAGATAAAGTATAGGTCCAAATGTTTGAGCACTCCCTGCAGGAAGAAGGAGATAACCATGGTGATGTTGCTAGGTCATCATTAGGGTCATTAGAGTCTATGTGATAGATAATCCCACCATCCTCCCACATGCACTCTCATTATTACAATGCTTTGCACAGCTAAATATAAGTAAACACACATAGATGCACATGCAATCACACACACATACATACAGAGGCATGCAAGTAGGGATACATAAACACATTATTACTAGGGATGCACAATATTGAAATTTTGGCCAAAATTTCAATATTGTGCATCCCTAATTGAATAGTCCTGTCCTAGTCCTGTCCAGGTTTTCCTTGTCTTTATCAACTTCACTTCTGTTTTATCACTTTACTATTGTAGCACAGAAGGACAGAGGAGGAAAAAGAGGGTAGGAAGAAGGAGAAAGAGAGGAAGGGATGGAGAGTACAACCGAGAAAGAGAGGAAGGAG
>CABFOS010076487.1:0-12458 GCA_900660315.1 Diretmoides pauciradiatus | reverse complement strand
CAGAAGTAGTTGTCAAGGGAGGGGAGAGCATTTCTTATTCTCTTTCCCCACAAGGAGTTTCTCACACATCCTTGACTGGGAAAAGTGGATTCAAACCAGTAACCCTCCAGTAACTAACGGTGCTACAGATCTAAGTCACTACAATAACGTGTTTTCTTTCCAGGTATAAACCCAAATTTCAGTAATATCAACAAAAACGTCACCAGTTCAGTCAAACAGGAACACTGTCAATTTATGCTAAATTACCATTTTAGATCATTGGAAATAAACGCGTGTCGCCTTTGCAAACATTTAGTGGAAGAAGGTACAAATCTCTCTGAAACAAAAGCTGAGGCTTAACTTTTGCTTTTAAAAATACATATATAGATGTTACACACATATGACTCTACACCATAACGTTAGAATAAACTGTGGGAATTATAAAACATGGTAAGGTTTTCCTATACAGTGACACTTGTTGTGTTAATAGTAGAAGTGTGTGTGGTGACATACAGTAGGCATGTGAGTTTAAAACAGGCATGAATACAGTTAGGCCACTAGTTCTCAACGTGGGGTCCGGGGACCGCCAGAGGTCCTTGAGGGCGTTGCGGGGGGTCACCACCAAACTGATAAATTGTTAAACTTCAGCATTATTTCATTTACAAGAAGTTAATCTCGGAAACCAGAGACTCAATCGGTCTGATGGGATCAACGGCCACTATAGTTCTAGGTTATCCGGTCTAGCAGCGGATCCGAACAATGCCCGGTCCCTGGAAGAGGAAGTCGATATCCGCGTGTCGTATTACAGTCCGACTGCTTTGTTTAACGTATTTACTTGACAAACGTGATGTGTTAGCTTGTTGCTGACAGGATATGCCAACAGTTTGATATAAAAATGACCGTAAAAACTAAATGATCGGCGGCCGGAAGAGGAAGTCGTTCTTCAGATCCGCTGACTGGACCGGATAACCCAGACACAGTGGGCGTTGATCCCACAGTCTACTATCATTATCGATAATAGACTCTGGGATCTGAGATTGACAAGAAGTTAACACAATCAGAGAATGTAAAAGACTGTTTTGATCCTTTCTCTGTTATCTCTCTACCTACAATACAGACAGACACTGAGTTCCGGACAAAATCTCATCAAATAAGGGTCTGCGGCCCAAATGTGGACTAAATTTGCGGTTCCTTGATATGAAACAGGTTGAGAATCCTTTACACACATCTACAACTCACTGTTATTTCACAGTATACTAATCTGATAGTGCGAACATCTCATTTCAACTTCCAACACTCCTTTCACCTCCTCCGTGTCCTCTTCGCAACACGCCTCTCCCACGCATCTACAGTATCGACAGTAAATATGATAGGCTGTGTAATCCTCTCAGCAGCAGCGTGACAGAGCTGCAGAGTATCCACTAATATGTTCTGTGCTGAGCTCAGCAGGAGATGGCACTGCTGTATTAGCTGAGTCTATTTCAGCCGGGACACAATGGTAAAGACGAGTAAATAATCAATGACATGCTGCCACATGCCAACTATCACTTTACATTAATAACCAGGCACGCTGCTCGCACACGTACCACATAATCTAATTATTCACCGTCGCTTTGGGATTAGTTGCCTCGAAAAATATGATTGGGATATGAAAGCAGACAATGTTTTCCAATCTGCAGTGTTTCATTTCAAGTGCGATCCTCATCAACAACCTTCGTGTCTTCAAAATGTCAAAAATCTAAGTTTTAATCACATCGTCCCCAAAGTCCATGTAATCAAATGTATATTATCAGTATTCATAACAGATGACAGTCACAACTTCCTTGTGACACTTCTGTAATCTCTTGCTCACTAACCCTGCATACACACTTGCTTATACTCGCTAATCTGTCCACCTACCTACTGTACCTGGTGTTTGCATGCTCACACACACACACACACAAGCACACACACACACACACACACACACACACACACTTTCCACCTCTTGCTGTTAGTTTGTTGTTAGACTGGTTTTCCTTCCAGCGATCTGTACAAACTCTGCCACACCCTCAGTGCTCTCACCTCCACATATAGGCCAGGTGTAGAGAGGATAGATGGGGGGGGGGTTATTATCCCTAAGGGGAGGGGCAAAAGGAGGTGAAGAAAGAGGATGAAATGTTTGAGGCTCATACTGACATGCAGCTCTGAAGGCTCCAGTCAGCACAGGTAAGGCACTAACTAAGAACTAACAACTATACTCACCTTTTATTAAGTATTACCCAGGATTCGGATTGACTTCATGTCCACTTCTCGTCACATGACGGCTATGGAAATGTGTTACACAGGTTAAACCAGTCTAATGTTCTCTGATGTCAGGATGGTGAGGATCTGCTGTGTTAGTTTGCATACTGTAACAACCTATTTCATAAGTAAGACATATCTAGAAGCAAACCATAGCAGCACAGTGTTGGGATACAATACTACTCTAAATGTTACGTGATTGAGGGGAGTTCCATGGGACGTGTTTGTCAACGGACTGTAGAAAATGACATTTGTCAAATGAATGCAGAAAATAAGTTGTTTTGACAGAGGAAGAGAGTTGATCTCATTCCTGAGTCTATTCGCTTGTAGGGACGGTGAACTGTAAGGCAGCAGTGTACTAGTCCAGGGTCCACGACTATTGTACACAATGAAATATTGATCTGAAGCCGGGGGTCAAAAACATTTAGACGTGAACAGACTGATCATCAATCATGCAAAGTTCGAGCAGTGACATTTGTCCCAGCTTGTTACGAGAGTATTTACTGGCCGCTGAGTTCCGACACATTCCTGCAGTCTTGTCCCCCTGAGGCACAAAAAACAAAGAACCAGTTTGACTGAAAGATGTTGATGTTTTGTCCTCAGTCTGTGCTGTTTTGTTTCCAGCCATGGATGGTGTGTTGGAGGTAGCCGCTGTGCTGTGTGCATGTAAACTGGTCTGCAGTCTTCTTTTCCTGCCGTCAGTGACCGCCTCCTTCAGTCCCGTCAGCTTCTGCTGCTGTTGCCTGCTGATCTTCACCGACGCCTTAGTCACAAGTAAGTATCGAGTCAAGGTGCATCGAGACGGGAGCATCATCTCCTGGTCACCAGAGTGTAACTACCCTGACCCCTCTTAGCAGTTATTGCTTTGTTTCTGCACCTCCACTTTAGTTCTGCTCTTAGATGCTTGTTTAGAAAGAAGATGCTCTTATGATTTGTGGTGACAAGTAGTTCTCTCGTTGAATGCACTTATTGTAAGTCGCTTTGGATAAAAGCGTCTGCTAAATGACTGTAATGTAATGTAATGTAACACTACCCCACTACTTCCCAGACTGAGAGTCTCCCTACTCATTGACGCTTGTTTTGTTTATCCAACAGTCTTCCTAACTTTCCTGTGGATCGCTGAGTCCTGGCTGCCTCAGCTGTCCCTGCTCAGTGATGTCATTGCTCTGCGCTCGCTACTCTTCCTCAGTCATACGTATGGGCCAGTGTTGCTGCTGACCACCCCTCTGATCGCTGCAGAGACATTGGTAAGACTGCTGTGGCCCGACACTGACACTCATAGGACAGCAGGTGACGAAGGGTGCGACGGCCCTCTGACAAAGTGCTCCGATGTCAGGGAGGTAACCATGGAGGAGGATCACAATGAAGAGTGGGACACAGACAAAGACCATGAACAAGGGAGGAGTCTGTCCCTTGCCGTCGGCTATCTCTGCTGCCTGTCGGTGTGGCTTGTCGTCGGCCTCAATGTTGGGTGGGGATGGAAGCTGGAGGAACCGTGGGCTGCTCTCTGTATACATGCAGACAACGCCCTCATCGTATGCTTGCCCAACCTGCTCAGCAGTCCCATGCCTCGCACAATGGACCCCTGCTGGAGCCTGGCGTTCCTCACCGTCCTGCTGCTCATGACTCTGGGCACGGGCCTGAGCAGGCGACACGGGGCACCCACAAACACTGTGGAGAAACATGGCGCTGACAATAGCGGCAACAGCGGCTGGCAACACCTCGTTCCAACGCTCTCCGCGCCGTCCAACACTGTGAAACCTGCGGTGTCAGTGTCGGAGCCAGCGCAGTCTGTTGACCCAGAGAAAACACAAAGCAGCTGCACTGTTCACAGAGCGTGTTCCTGGAACAGCATGCAGATGTCGGCGTGTCACCATGGAGACTTTGCTCAGCTCTCCCCAGAGTGTTCGTCTGCTGACCGGGAGCACGAGAGGACAAAGGGAGGTATACCGCTGGCGTTTATCACGGAGGAACACACAGACTCACCGGATGGGTGGCGACCACGGGGTTTTCCCGGCCTGGGGGTGAATATGATGACAGGGTTTGTGGGTGTGCTGTCTCTCTTGGCGCTGCCTCTGAACCTCAGTGTGAACATTGTACTGATCCGAACCATAGAGGCCACGCTGGAATTGTGTATCGTGCCTTTAGTAATGCTGAAGAGGGATTTCTTGGCCCATGTGACTGGATCATCAGATTAATATTGCATGCATGCAGACAGCTGGTCTACCTGTCAATAGTGGTGTAAATAAATAACCCATTCATATGTGTAGAATAGTATGTGGAGAGTTGCCGCAAGGTGCCGAGGCGACAGGTTGAGGCGTGCTTACCCGAAACACAACCTGACTGAAATAGACTTAAGGACTTAAGGCCCTTGTTTAGTGGGGAGACATTTTGACATTACACAATGGGGTTGCAAGACTATAGCTTCTCCAGTCTAATTAAGTCTAATCCTGCAGCAAACACCAGCAGTGCGGAGTGTGTTGGACTGCATCAAATAAACCACACATAAAGCAGATAAATAAATACAAATGACTTGGAAGTTGTGCCACGGATTCGTACATTGTACTTTGTTTCTGTGCTTAGATCACAGCACCGGTTTCAAAGGGTTGTAAGGCGGTGCAATGAGATGCGGTGTCACTGGAGAAATTGAACATAGTAGAAAAGAAACAACTGACACGCATTGTAGTTCAAAGGTGAACAGGGGACGCCGGTGCCACAGTGTAACACCAGAGGGCACTCTGGTACAATAACAAATCCAGACATCATACATCCAAGGCCATGGAGCTCTCAGCGTGCATGATAACTCATTGCCTCAGGATGAAACACGAGAGGGGTGAAGGGCATTCTGCAAACAAAAGAATACATTTGGCTTGTCTTCCCTTTGACAGCGCTAGAGGGCAAACGCTGAGTTAACAAAGGCCTATACAGTACACCACCTTCTCTGCCCAAAGTATTCAGTCCTGTGCAGGCAAATACTTGAACCACAACACATTGCCAATACCAACAGGGTTCAAGGTTTAGCTTGTTTAGATACAGGTTGTATTAAAACAGATAGATATGTCTATTCTTGATGTAGCCGAAGGCACAATGCTTCAGAATGGTAAGATCAGGTGTTGATACCTTTCCTCCAACCGGTGTCATTCGAGTCCTTTAATAGTACACCCACAAGTAATGTGTATATACTCCCAGACAAATGAATAATTGTATAATTCACTTACACGTGACTCGTTCTGTGCGCACCGGCTGCTCAAATGACTGAGGCAGGATCACTCCCACGTTCAACATCTTGTAGGATCCTTATAGCCACGCAGACGTGATGTTCAAAGGTTCATTTTCCCAGATATCTCCAGTGACTCACTGAAAACATGAGAGGTTGGATATGCATTAGAATACATGAGATTTTAATAAAAAGCACAAAAACACACTATCTGCATCAACAATGCTGAGTACCATTGAGTACATTCATCATTGTTAATATACAGCTTCCAGGACCTGAGTGTTGATGTAACCTTTATTTTAACTCTACCTTGCATAATCGCTGTTAGTCACATTTAATCTCATGTCAATCTTATTGCTAAACAAGTTGAGTCCATCCATGTCTTCAGCACATTAGATACAACTCTTCTGTTCTTTCACTGCAAAAGAAAATGACAAAAGTGAACCTTCATTTTCGCTTTCATCAACCCGTACACTCGGGTGGCCTTAGGGGGTCTCATGAGCGAGGGCCCGGTGGTGACTGTTAAACGGACACATTCTCCTGAGGTGAAATGTCCTTTATTACAGAACTGAATGCTGAGGGGAGAAAACTACACAGTCAAATATGAGAGTAAGAAGATGCTACTTGTCTGCTTCAAATTGCGGTTCGCTGTGTAACAGTTGCAATCATGATGCAATAAGAGTCAATTGCACTTGAGTTTGAATTAATAGCAGGATAGTGTTATACAAGAAGGTTCTTTCACCACTAGCTTGGATTAACTCAGGTGTTTTGATGTGTGATTCAGATGGTAACTCTCTACAACGGTTTCACTAAAAGTATAAATAAACCCTCGCTGTAGATCTCCTGCAGCGAGGGAACACTGAGGCATTCATCTTTGCTTCTTATTCATGTCAGAACTGCCTCGGTGTTAGAATAGGAGAAAAAAGAACAAAGACAGTGCACGACATCTCACCTCCCTGTCGGATGGTTTAGCAGGGCCGGGAGATTGGCACATCACAACTAAAATGTCTGGCATGGAACTCATAGGACACCAACAGGTATTGACAAGCTCAGGCTAAGCATTCCTACATTTCAAATAAGATTCCTCTGCTTCTTGATGTGATCCCGGTTATAGTTTTCCCATATTAACTACGTCTCAAAATAATGGGACAGATCATGGTTAATCTCTGTACTAATGTGCTGTCACATCCAAACCAGAACAGAGCAAACACATTGGTTTTTAGCAGTTATTTATTATAGTACATTAAAACATTTCCCACAAACCTCTAGCAGCAAAAGCACACTAGAGTGTGTTCACACAATGATGGGTGCACAGCGGCCATCAAAAGACACAATCATTATAATCATTAAAAGTGTCATAGTTATAATCATTTTACCAATATCACCAGTAACCCACCACCATCATCTCACAATAATAATCGGCTTAATATCTAAACGGAAGCAGTATCTCTTAGTCAGGCCCCACAGAGGTCTGCATCATACCAGACCGGGTCAAACGGTATTTCAAACTTTCAGCATTTGTTTTAACATCCATAAAGGTTTGGGATTTACTTCATAAGGATTATTATATGATTAGGAATTCAGACGGTGTCAATCAGAGACTGATTTTCAAACACTGTCCTGAACTTTCTACTGTAGTAATCATTAAGTTATCCGATGTAGTAATCCTCACACATCTGCTGCTCTATGCACATTAAAGCAAACACTAGCAATTATTTGCAAATACACACAGTTTGACCCTGCTTTGCATTGTACTGCACATACCAGAATCACATCACACCAGAATATCCAGTAAAACAGGGGCACTGCCCCAATTCTTTTATATGGACAACACAGACAACATACATAAACACACAAAGATGTACAGGGCCAAACGGAGGTGAGGTGACTCTTTTGCTCCCAAGTCATCCCCGGTCCGGAAGTATTTTGTAATAAATACATGTAGCTACTGCTTGTAGGGTCAGATGGGTGTCACCAAGCACAGCTAAAGCCGGGAGAATTTCAAATTGTGTTTGACCCAGTCAGGACAAACATATGCCCACCCAACCAGACACACACACATCTCACTATGCTGGACTTGGCAAAGGGACAAGGGTCTCATAGAGCAGATTCTGAGGGGCTTGTGTACAACCAATGAATAACAAGAGCACTTGAGGCACATGGGCAAAGTAGCAAACATAACTCAGCCTCAGAGGATATGATCAGCGATTGTTTCCTTATGTAATACAGCAACATCCTTAGGAATGTCAATTGCACAGGAATAGCATAACAATGGTATTGTCCATCCACCCCTTTCCTTAATTTACATACATGACAATTTAAAAGAAAAATAAACAAAACACTTGGTCTCCATACAACTTTCAACACATTTTGAACAATAGCTCATCCTAAACCTTTCAGACTTCAACATCTGTAAAGTTATATTGCTGCAACCAGTGGCATCCGTCTCATTTGGATAACCACTTAGATGGTATTATTCATTACTGTCATTGGCCTTTTAATATTAAGACAACATAAGCACACATCATGAGTAGAAGCCACAAAATGGAGTCAGAAATGTATTTGAGTGCTAATGCTGAAGCGGATAAATTATAACGTATGCAGAATGCTAGCATGCTAGCATATGCAACAGTGCTAGCATAGCAGAATGCTAGCATAGCGGAATGCTAGCATGCTAGCATAGCGGAAAGTAAAAGATGAGCCAGTAGGAGGAGAGGAAGAATTTATGCCTTTTAACCAGTGATATATACAAACATGCAACAGTAAGTCTCCACTCCCAGTATAGCAGCATCTCAGACAACCTCCACCTCCAAACAACATACCTTCAGACCACACGGGGGAGTGGATGGGGATGGGCAATTTATTGTGTTATAAGTCACATGGAGCAAGAGCCTTTCTTGCAATAATGGACACTTTTAACGGACATAATGTGGATGTGACCTACGGGAAGACAAAAACATGGCACATCATACATCACAATAAAGGGAAATAAAGGGTATAACACATAGACCGTAGTGAAAAGCTGCTTGCTTGTGGCCCGAGAAAAAAACAAAACAGAAAAGGAGTCCAGTTCTGTCAAACACATTCCACAAACACAGCTAAGCCAACTGTACAGCACAGAGAAGATAAGTGACCGGTCTTCAGCGTCCACTTGCTGGGACAGAGAGGGGCCATATGTCTGACAATCTGGAGCCTGATAAGAAGAGCAGTGCACCCTGGGACTGTGCGAGGTCGGCCTGGGACAATCGCTTAACAGGGGAAATCATTTTCAGGGCTTACATCACTGATATGGACCCCAGACATGGACCCCCTCTCTCTCCCGTTAGTCTCATCTTTTTAATTGAAGAAGCAGAATGAGGCTGAAGTGCAGACCATGTTGTCATATTGTATATTTGTTTAAGTCCAAAGAAAAATATCAGCGCAGGTGATAAGAGCAGCAGCACTCACAATTCTTAACACCGAACTGAAAGAAAAACACCCTATTAAACATTTTTAAACCTTCTTTTTTTTAAACCTAGTAGTCCTGTGGATTCAACTATGACGGATACATCCCTCAGGACGATCACAGCCATAGATGTGTGTGTGCACGTAACCATTATAGGCGTACAGTGTTGATTCTCAACGGCTGCACATTCTTGCCGTTGGCGTGGCTCTGGCCAGGGCTGAAGTAGGGGTAGAGCTTGGCAGGGAACTTCTCCCTGTAGGTGTAGAGCCAGGACATGTCGTCTGCGTTGTAGAAGACGAGCAGGCCTTTGTGGTAGTCCAGGTACACCCCCACCTTCTCCAGCTTGCTCTTGACGTTGAGACGGGTCCAGGGCTCGGTGCAGGCGCTGTACTGGTTTCCGTCGTGCATAACGATGCAGTAGAAGCCGCGGCTGGGCTGGATCTGGATACTGCCCTTGCGGCTGACCGTCTCGTTGGCCACGCCGATCATCCACTGGGTCTTCTCCGACACCATCACCTCCCAGTAATGGACGCCAGAGCCAAAGCCCTCTGCCCCCAGAACAGACACCTCCACATCAAAGCGACGCGGGGAGTCCTGCAGGGGCTGCGGGTGTAGATTCCCGTAGGCCACAATGGTGCAGTCATCGGACAGGATGAGTCTTTGGTGGGCTGTGATGGGGTCGAGCGTCAAAGCTGCCGGCACTGGGGAAGAATAAAAGGGAGACAGAGATTGAACACGGAGACACTGCATTAACTTCACTTAGTGTCAAAGAAAACTGTTTACTGAAATAACTAAAAAACATACACATCAATATATTATGAGGGAGCTCGGCCAAACGGAAAGACTAGAATTGCTGTGTCACTCCTATTGCTCCATTTTTCTTCATCTTTACAGTTGCTGTGTGGAGTTTTATGCTGAGGCAGTGAGTAAATACATCCGGGCTGCTCAGCCGCTCCACAGGAGAGACGGACTGTAGAGCAAAGTTCATGAACTGAAAAAGGATTCATCACAGGCAGTCGGTGAAAAACAAAGGAGAGCATGTCTGGAGGGCCCAGTGTTTGGAAAGGCCCAAGACTAATAGACTGATGGAATACCACTAATGCCAGAGTTAAAGGATCAGTGGTAGAAGATGACTGGTGGCTTGTTATTACGGCACACACCCTATTGCTGCATCTTCTACTATTTCGGGAAACTGAAACAAAGAATAATGCAGAGAGTGTGAGCGTGATGGTTCTTTAATAATCCGTTCGTGCATGGTCTTCAAAGTCAAGTGCTCTCTGGAGTCGAATAAGGTCGCTCAATTTGAGCAATATCCCACCATGCAAATAGAGCGAACAGCGCTGTAGCAGAGAGCAGTAATTACAGCGATGGGAGGCGCGCGGCCCTGGAGCTGGTAGCCGGCTGCTGCTCGGTGCAGCTGCGTGGTTTAGGGGAGGGAGCCTCTGCACCCATGTCAGCTCCACCTCTAAAAGAGAAGCGCTCGGTTCAGCCATTATGGAACCATATCAGACTCAAACAATAACGGCTTGTTCCCCCTTCCTCTCTCATACTGTACATAGAGCAGACTCGGAATAGAGTGGGAGAGGAATTTTACTGGATTTCCCCTTCCTCTGTATTTTTATCAGTTGGCATAAATAGAGAGGAAATGTCTGGCGGCGAGCCAGCGGGTAGGACAATGCCTGCTACATTCAATGACATAGCCAGTGTGTTACAATCAATTCATTAAAATTTCATACTCTGACTGTCTCTTTGTGTCATATGGAAAGACACAGACACACAAATATGTCAGCAGCAGCAGCAGCAAACCATTTTCCTGCTGGAAACCGCAGAGCAGAGTCGGCTAGTTATCCCCCGAAAACCATCAGCGACAGAGAGGGATGAGGGATGATGGGAGGAATGCCTTTGTCCCATCGCCCTGGCAGCTACCGGTGATGGATTGTAACCAACTGTTCCATTTGGCAGCCAGTCAAGGGAGGCCAAAGACCGCCCCTCCCTCCCCTCCGCCAGGAGTAGGCCAAAACGGGAGAATTGATTGAGGGAGTGAAATATTCCTTGGCACATTATTTTAGATAATCTCCTGTGAGTGAGTGATGGCTGTAGGCAGAGGGAGTCGTTTCTCATCAGGAAGGAATAAGCTCCAAAGCATCCCAGTAATCTTCAATCGGGATAGGATTAGTTCTTACACGTATATATCCGGGTCAAACATTCTTCTGCTGAGGAAAATGTGATAATCTACCTCATTTCAATGTCTGCATCACTCCTCATTAGATTCAACGCTGTATCATCTTTTACAGTTTGTTTTAAACTCCATTTGCTTTCATATTTGAGTTACATTGATAACTATTGATATGTTCCAATAATATTAGGTGACAGATACCTGGTGAAATATCCTGGAACAGAGACTTCCATATTGTGTATTGTAAGGGCCCCATGTACTTGGATGTTGGGAAATCTTCATACGTCAGATTGGTCTCATGTATCTTCCCCTTAATCCTATGACAAAAAACAGATCAATGTCATTCTCAATTCATCTTTTGCTTTTTAAGATGCTGCTTCTCTTTCATGCTTTCATGTTGCTGCCTCAACTAATTGACATTTAACAACTGACAAACTGCGTCATGCCCATGACCATCTTCCCACTGCATTTGTGATTCGTGTCAGTCGGGGTCAGCTCTAACACCATTACAGTGTCAACCCGCACATGAATCACTCACTGCCCTCCTACATGGAGCCCAGGGTTCAGGCAAGATGTGGAGGTGATTACTCACCATGCTGATATGTAAAAAGGGGCTTGTAATCATCAGGTTAATCATAGTGTATTGCTTAAAAATAAGGAATGAAAAGACAACCTTGTTGAGGCCACAAACTTCCCAGAGTTGCTGTAATGTTTTTGGAGGGTTTCTATGACTTCTGACTATGACATAGTGCTGTGTAGCAGTTTGGTCTTGCTTTAGTTGTGCCAAAGCCCTACTTAAGGCAATGGTAATGCAACTTCTGCTGTGCTGCTAAGCTAAGCTATAATGGTAGTTACAAACCAGACATGATTTCACAAGACAAACCGTTTGCCTCCAATCATTGTCTATGAGATGTGCATAATCACGCATACGCAGCATGACGGGACAGGCTGTTATGTGAACCAGACCAGAGACGCGATGGGGAAAGTTTAACAAGTTTAACATTATGCAAATGAGCACAGCCTTTGGGCAAAAAGCTGCAGATTGTTGGTCTTCCAGATGTATAATGTTACATGAGGCAGCATAAAATACTTTAGCTGCTTACTGTACTCTGGTCTCCTTTGCTTGTTTGGTCTGCATGTACAATAACATATTAAACTGTTCAATTAAATCGCCCTTGAGACCCCACCCAACATTAGAACTAGTTTCTATCAGGCCTAATATGCCATCTGTTCAGGGACTGAGTCATCCTGTTGCTCAAGTCTGTACTTTCTCTTCTCAAAATTTCAGCAGTCAACTCAGTAGGAGTTGAACATTTGTATCAACATCATAACAATTTAACAGTGTCTTCAAAGACTAT
>CABFOS010076482.1:0-10880 GCA_900660315.1 Diretmoides pauciradiatus | reverse complement strand
GTATGGGGAGGGTACTGTGATGAGGCTATGCGTGAGACGTTGATATAATGATGAGCCTGGTCCATCTGTTGCCCTGCTAACTCAATGTCTTAACTGACCTTGCTAGTGCGATCTAGACCAATAGTCCAATAGTTTGTCGTGTAAGCAAAGAAAAATGTCAGCGGGTGAGTCAGCCACAGCAAGTGTTAGAGCGAAGAATCCCCAAAACAGGAAGTACACACCATTTAAAAGCTTGTCATTAGCTGAATGTTAAGAAAGCTTTATTTTGGCCATTGTTGAATGATACTGAATGTTACAGAAGCAGCATAGCGATGGAAAAGCAAAACACCATATTTGGAACTTGGGGCAATATGTGAATCAAAGTCTTAAGTACTTACTGTTGCAGAAAGACTCCTGGTTGGTGGGTGGCCTTTTAAGGAGCAAGACTTGGACTTGTCTATGAGAACAGATGAGGACAGATAAGGACAGCGAGCAAGAACAGAGAGGGGACACTTGATGTCAGTATGAGCCACGAGACATGTCCTCCAAAGCTCTGATATGTGTTAATCAGTGGAAGTGGAACAACAGAAGAGGACGCTGATTACAACTGGCAGCTCAACTCCTGGAAACTGATGTCGTGTGCAGAAAAGGCGCCAGTGGGAAAGAGGATTTTTTTCAATCCATAGCATCTATAAGAGCGGTACTATGTATGAGCAGTGATGTCAGTTTTGGTAGACATGTTTTAGAGTGTGGGGTGGTCTTACCTTTCCCTGAGGCTGGGTCTGCTTGATCCAACACCACACGCAGACCATCCAGGCTAGATATGGGGGCACCCAGGTCCAAAGGCTCACTTTCTCCACTCTAAAACAATACATTTGCGAATTTGTCATGTTAGCACGTTCACCTAGCAGTCTGAAACATATTTTTGCATATTTAGCATATTGTTGACATTTTTGTTCACTTCTTGAACTCTGTTTATCAGCCTTGTGATTCAATTTGCCTTCGCTCCATTTAGAAAATGGCTTGGGCCTGCTGTACAATACAGTTATAATGCCTGGAAACCCACAGTACCAAAATAAATCATCTGGCAAGGATTTAGGGGAGGAGTGAAGAGTGGGCATGTTTGAGGAGTGTCGTCATTCTTAATTATAGCCCTGGCGCTCCATCTTCAGAGGCTGGGTTGAGTCAGAGAGAGGGCTAACCACCAAGCAGACATGGAAAAGGATGCGGTCGCTTCTCTCCCCTTGCCATGATGCTCCACCCTGTGGCACTGTTATACACTGTATAGGCTGGTCCCTGGACACACAGGAGCTTCAAACAGATTAAGGCATTATAGCCACCCGTGAGGACTTACTATTTTGGCCACGAGATCACTGAGGTGGAGGCCGTATTTGGCCACCACAGGACGCAAGACCTCAGTGACTGGTTTGGTGGGTTTGGCTTTCAGTCCCACAGAGCGGTTAATGGGTACCAGGTCCAATCTAAGAATATAAGAAGAAGCAAAAATAAATGTTACGGTGTTAAAAGCATACACAGAAGACTCGAAACTCACGTGATTTAAACAGGTCAAAGAAAACAGTTTGGTTGTCAATACCTAAACAAGGTGCGTTTCTCGATTCTCAAGTCTCGTGTGCTGAGGGTCATGCAGTCTTGATCCAACACTAAAGGCTATGAGGAAATGACAGATAAAACAGTCAGTCAACAGATAACACAGAAAACCCTAATCACAAAACCAAAACTCAATAGATACAGTATCTCCCCTTCAAAATAAAACTGAATCTCTTCCTGAATGTTCAGTTTAACTCAGCTCTTTTCAGCTCAGTTCTAACAAAGGGTTTTATGTAGTGTAATTTCTAACACCAGAGGGTTGTTTTGATTCACCCAGTGGTGTTCTGGTTGTTCAAATACTGGCAGCGGATGCTCTTAGCGTTTGTTAGCAATTAGTAAGTGGTGTTTGCCTCCCTCACCTTCTCCCCTCCAACCAGGAAGAGGTCGACAGCGGCCATGTTGACAGTGATGTTGTGACAGAGATCTCGGAGGACGTCCCTGATGGAGGCGCCGGGCCGCAGGGTGATAGAAGAGCAGGAGCCGTCGGGCAGCAGTACACTGCAATGCTTGGGGGAACACTCACGCACCCGCTCCCACACGGCCACCGAGTGGCGATTGTCAGACTAAAGGAGACACAGAGAAAAGAAAAGAAGAGGAAATTAACACGTGCTAGGTTATGACTCTTTTCTGTTAAACAATAATAATCTAGTATTTATTATTAAAGTTTTCTAGTTAGAAGTTTAACTTTAAGATTTAATTGTAGAAAAGTACAGATGCAGTTTTCCTTCACCATGTGATTTATGTGGTCCATAAATAAAAAAATGAGTAGGCTGACAACATGCAAAAAAAAAAAAATTCTGGCCTCTTATGATGATTTCAACAGATACTGTCTAGGCTCGGTGTTGTCATGGTGACATGTCCTGTGGAATCTTACCTCAATCTTTCCAGCAGAGCAGGAAGTGGCCATCTCTAGGCTGGTACCGGACGACAAGGAGCCCTGGGACTCCCTACGCCCGTTACTACCCCAGTAGTCTGCACAAAACACCACAGAGGAAGAAGAGTTCACACAGATAAGAAATATTAACTCACTACTGAGGTCAACTGATACTTATCTAACACCGACAACTCAGCATCAAACTTTTACACAACCAATATCAATATGTGTGTGTGAGATACTTCATATTGATCACTGTAGGGCAATTCTCACCAAGATTAATGTCTCCAATGTCTTTCTTCTTGGGGCCCTTCCCAAAGCTCCTGTTGCGGGACCATGAGAAGAAGATCCCTCGTTTCTTGTCAGCGCTCTCGTCTCTGGAGTCCTCGTTAAGTGACCTCCCTGACCTCTGCTTTCTGGCCTCCTGTGGGTCGGAAGGAGAATCAAAATGTACATAATTAACCTGCACAAATGTGATAGTTGAAGCAATGTCATAAAACACATATTCCCATTGACGTTCACTTTACAACAGATGAAGTCAACATGCTACCACTAGTACCTTTTTGGGTGTGGAGAGGGTGGAGCGGTCGGAGCTGGCGCTGTGTTTGGACGGCGCAGGACTGCATGGGATCTGGTAAGGGTCCGGTAAAGGACGGCCTTCCACCTCAGCCAGCATACATTCCTGGTACAGGGCGGACTTGAGGAATCGCGAGTAGCTGTCAAACTTCATCAGGTTAAAGATCTGTAGAGAGGGAGGGAGAGGGATGTTTGTGAGAAACAACCAGAGAGACAAATAGACAAACCACAGGGAGGTCAGGAGGGGGGGGGGTAGCGAAAGTGACAGAAAAAGCAAGGAAGAAGGTGCGAGGGAGGAAGAGGTGAGATATAGAGGAGGGTATGGAGCGGTTGAAGGAAGGATAAAGACAAATGGAGAGAGAGAGAGAGAGGTAGGGGAAGGAGGAAAGGGAGGAGAAGAAAGTAGTGGTGTAACATATGGTTGTTACAATTGGTGTTATGACAGGTGTTCTAACAGTTAACATTGTGTTATGTTTATGTGCAAGCTGAAAATATGCAGACCTTTGTCCGCATGTGTATGTGTCTGCGTGTACAGTATGCACTAGATTCTCAGGGTGGGTGTATGCCACTTTGTGTTTATCTCGCTGGTGAAGCCTCAGAGCCCTTTCGTAAACAAACGCAGATGGTCACTGAAAAAAACCCAATATGCTTGTGCAAAGTGACTAAAAGGCTGGAGGAGAACAAACTAGGGATGCACGATATTATAATTTTGGCCAATATCCGACAACCGATTACTTCCATGGTCAGATCGACCGATACCGATATTGCAATACCAGTTTCCACCAGTAGGGTTTACCCTCCACCCTTGCAGTAACTGATGCTGGGTGCAGATGCAGACGCTGCTTTGTTATGACCTGATTTCTCTCCACACCGCAGATTGCACTCTATTGCACAGAAAATTCCTCCTGTACTGTCTAGAAAAAGCTCATGCTGATCTTCGAATAGTCAGTGTTGATGGCATAATGTAAACGGCAGTAGGCCTGAACTGGTAAAACACTTAAATGAACGCTGCCTGGCACAAAATAATCAAATCAGCCACCAAAACTTGGAAACATAAGTTGTATACATTTGATTAAGATCAGCCAAGTGCTCCTTGTGTCTTGAGAAACCAATTCAACTACGGTCTCCCCAGTACCTGTAGCTGCTGGGTCTTGAACATGTCGGGCCGCGGGGAGGTGAGGACGTCGTCAGCCAGCTGGGCTTGGCTGTCAATGTTGACCGGCGTGGTGGCCTTGCTGGACAAGAAGCTGTCGTAGATCTCTCCTGCTCTCTGAGACAGCTGCGGGAAATAGATGAGATGCTGCTGAACTTCGGTCTCCCCAGAATAAAAGTTACATCGCTACACATCTTTGCGTCTCTGCTCCTGTGTCACTATGTTTTTGGCCCATTAAAGTCAATCAATCAATCAATCACATTTTATTTGTATAGCCTTTAGTTACTGTTTCAGTCTCAAATGGCTTCACAATGCCCAAAGTGTAAAAACAATAAATGGTTAGTACACGACACCCCCCAACCTTGGATGACACCCCAGAAAGGATTGAATGGCATCTGAATTTGACACATACATTTTTAGTATTGGCTTCCACAGTCTTATGCTCTACCAATTCACACAGGATTACAATACACAGAACCACAAAAACAACAAGCATTGGCTGTATCTGTAATTGCACACGGGGCACTTACCTGCTTTTTGTCAGTTGCAGGGACATGACTGAAATATTCACAGGCTTGCCAGAACAAGATATTCTCCTCACTGAATTCCTTCTTGAGGAATTCCTGTGGAGACAGAAAACACACTGGTTATATATGCTCTTTTGGATCACTTTTTGATCTTACCAATGCTGTTGTTGCTGAGACCAAATGGTTAGAAATGTTTGGGTGTAATGTTGTGAAGATATAAGACCAAGTGTAGGCACAGGGTAGTGTAGGTGGGTACAGTTCTGATCAGCGTTGAGGGAGGTGGTTCCAGAATACCAGAAGTTACTATTGAGCCTTCTGGAGGTGTTGTGGCCTGAATTCAATGAAACATTGCTTACATGATAACATTACATTACATTACAGTCATTTAGCAGACGCTTCTATCCAAAGCAACTTACAAAGGTGATATGTGGGGATTGACTGAGAGAGTCTCATGCTCTATCGACTGAGCTGTCCGGGCCAGACACGATAATCCGAATGACATACCTGCTGTCTCTTCTTCACTCTTCTAATTTAATACATATAACATCTAATATTGTGATAGTTTGAATGAACATAGAAGGTAGAATCCTGTGCGTTGGTAAATTATTTACAACCAATGCAGAGAGTCAGTAATTGTAGATCAAATCTGCCAGGAAGACTTTTCACGGCAGCTATCCTGGGGTCAAACATGCTTTTAGTAACCTCTGGTGCGCTTCAATCAACATGGGAAATCTAATTCTCTGAGAGCTTTACCGAGAAGTAGCGCACGCCCACATGGTCCTGGAGGAGACGCTCGAAGCAGGCGGCCCAGCTGGCCACACGGCGCTCCGAGAGCCTCCGGTGGCTTCCTGTTCCTGGCAGGCTGCCGTTGCTGTTCAGGCTGCTCTGGCTGCAGCAGCCCTGCAACTGGACCCCGCCGCCCCCGTAGTCTAGAAGAGAGGAGAGCGATGCAAAGGTTAGAAGGTTACACTCAAGAGGTCAGGAAGGCTAATACCTTTACGTCCAACAGTGACACTTACACACATGTTCCCCAAACCTCAGCTCCTGGACTGGATTTAAATACTTAAATCAGTGTTCAATATGATGCATGCTGATATAGGTCACACCGCTCTCCAGATAAATATCAGTACTCATGGGAAATTAAAGTGGGTCTTCAGCTATGTGAAAGTGTACTGCTTAGTGCAATTCCAATTACTTCTCAAGAGCCAGTAATGATTGAATTGATTTTCCTTGAGTTAAGCGCTCAGGATTAGAGGAAGAAAACTAAAGGTTAAGGAAAACACTAATTCTGTATCAGCCATTTACAAAGCCTAGAACCAGAGAGAGTTCAGAGAGGAAAGAGGGTATCCTAGAAGAACATGTCTAGAAATGACAAGACCTTGGAGAGGAAAAGGGTGTCCTATAACTACACCAAGAAATTATAGTACATTACATCTATTACCACAGATAGATGTAGAGAAATGAGAGGTGGTTAGGGTAGAGTTAAAGGATAATCTTCCAGTTGCTGCATTTCTTACCATAGTGAATATTCAAGGAGGGTGAACAAGTGAGTGTATCCCATGAAAAGAACAGCCGTTGTCGCTTTTCTCATTTAAACTCAGTTGGTAAGAGAGGAGCAAAGGAGGAACGGCAGGAAGAGGGGGCAGAATAAAGGAAACAGAAGAAAATAAGGAGAGACGTGGCTGATTGAAGGGGCACATGAATATGAAAAGGCCCATGAAAAGGACCCAAGAACTGGTGGTGAACTATCACTCAGGGCATCGCTCTTCCCAGTACCTGCTCCCATGGCAGCAGATGGCCATTTTAGAGCTGTAGGCCAACCAAGCAGGGAGTGCACAGTAAAAACAAAACAATAGTGACGCAGTGGGAATTGTTACCACTACATGCCGGTTGTCATTCAGTTGGTAGTCAATCAAAGAGCGAGGGTAACCAAGACTAAATTAATCTACATTTGCTGCTGAGAGTTTGACAGACATGTGAGATATAGGTCAAGTAATCTAGTCTCGAATTCTGCCTATCTGTGTTTTGCTGATACGTGTGTAGGCGGCTTTTCAAATAGGCGCAGTAGGACTTTGTGACACAGTAAATAGTACATGACACTGACATCCTTACAGGGAAATCTCTCAATTTATGACTAATGTGGCATCAACATAGCTTTCAAACTTACATCCTGGTTTCTTGTCAAACTTGTCAAACTAAATCAGCAGATGTGTCACCGGGATTATACAGTCATTAAGCAAAGCCTGGCTGAATTTTATCTTTTCTACGTGGCAAACTGTTATGTTGAAATTCCCCATCTGACGTTTGCTAGCGAGCCGCTTGTTTGGACTTGGGTTATCGTATTAGGATTGAGGCTTTGAGATCCCATGTTGACCACATTGTGATAATGTTAATGAGATAGAGAGCAAACACCCTTGTGTGCTTGAGCCACATCCACAGAGAAAGGAGCAAAGTAACACTCCTCACCGCAACCTCAGTGGCTCTTAGCAAACGCTATTAAAACTGCTATGAAAGGGGAGACCAGACAGCAAACACGCTAGCCCTGAATGTAGCCCCCCCAAAAAAACACTTTAATACATCCTTTGTTAATAACCCACTCTGCCTTCGGTGAATACATTTACATCATCTTCCCTTAAAAGCCCTTTATTAAACCACTCCATTGAACTACTGCAAAATTGTGTGGGTTGAGAGTGTAGCCCTGAAAATGAGAAATAAAATGCAAACACTGAAGACTCTGGGCGAGCTGCATTCAAGATCAAAAACATTCAGTTACCTTCTCAACAAAAAGGGATCACGAGGAAAAAGTTAGCCCTAGAATTCTGTTTACGAACCCTTTGTTCGACTCGACTTGATTATTCAGTGGTGAAGGTTACATTCAGGAGCAGGAAACAATCTGCTCTTGCATCACAGACCATTTTAAATGTAAAGGATAGTGAAGGAATATGGTACTCACCGCCATCTGAAGAAGCAGCAGACTGAAAGAAAACAAAGAGAGACATGAGTGAGAGGTTGCCCTCATGACCTCCTGTGCCGAGACAAGGGAGTGGAGTCTTTCCAGATAGCAGCGTCTCTCCAGGCATCCCAACAGTCACTCTGAGAGGTGTGTGTGAGTCACAGAGTGTGTGTGTGCTACTGGAAAGAGGTTGGATCTTGGGTCCCTAGCACACAGGGACTTTACTTTGTAAGTGGGTGGACCCCTACACACACACAGCTGTTCACACCTCCAGACCAGGACCCACCCCTCATCTCACACACACACACACAAAGCCAATAATCTATGCATTCCTGCTGACTGAAGTCACCAAACAGATCAGAGCTAATCAAGCGAGAGCTACATGAGAGGCCATCACTGGCTCTTTTCACTTGCTAATTCAGGGAATGAGTGCTTTATAGGCCATTAGATGTCCTCGACTACATGGCAAACAGCACACGCACCCTCAGTGGGTATGGAAATCTCACAGTGACGCCTTTTCATATTTGGATGTATGTATTTTTATAGCCGAAGTATAATGTCCCATAAAATACAACCCGTGTCTGATCTTACGATGGGTCCACAAATATTTAGTGGGGAAATGAGTTAGATTTAAAGCCGTTGCCTCAGGACTGGGCCTCGGAAAAACCTGTTGGCATCGTTTTGGTCGGGCGATTAAAGAGATTTAATGCCCAAACGGTGATGCGGTTGAGGCAAATATTTTTAGCAGGGGAGGACATGAGAGGAGCATCTTAGAATTTGGTCCAAGAACACTCTCGCAATCAGCGCTTTGGAGGATTCGTTTGAAAAGCGGAGACTATTTCCAGAAGAGCCTTTTTTTTGAGCTGCCACTTCAGTGTGAATGTTAGAGGCAGACCATTCGTCCAAACAAGACACTTATTGCCAGGCTAGTGTTTTCACGTAAGCAATACTTTCAGTTTGTGCTTTAGCTGTTTTCTAGTTACTGAATGCAATTTTATGGAATAATCAAAACTAACAACGACCGTTAACACTCATAAGGCTATTTTGGGGAATCAAAACATTAGGAAACTATCAGATTCAGGACATCTTAATATGATAAAAGTAATTATCAGCGTTATGTCAACAGCGCATAATTATCCAGAGATATTGGTATCTTTTTCTGGTCTCATTTATTTATAGCGAAACTGCTAAATTGATGATGTGTGAGCTGTGTTTGATTAGTCGTTTTCATTTTGATCAATCAGTTGTGGAACAAGAATAGACAAATGACCGTCTGGGGGCAAGGGATGCAACCGCGGTCATGTGCACTACAGAGACGATTTGTGACGTTTTGGGAGTGACCACATGGCACATGCTGCATCAGATGCAGACCACTAAACCACTAATTGTGTCTTACAGACTCTTTACAACTCTACAGCTACTGAAACCAACCCCACGCAGTCAACACCCAAGAGCCACCTCTTCTGTAGTGGCTTAGCTTGTGTACAATAACCATGGGTGGGTAGGATGAAGCTCAACATAAAGCCAAAACAGAGGAGAGTAGAAGAGAGAACACCCACTCCATCTGCCCGTCCCTTCGGGTAGCTAAAAACAACTAAACCTCAAAGCTTAAATATAGAGTCTTACGACTGTGGTTCGTTTTGACAAACAGACAGACATCACGCATCATGACGCAAATTTGGGCTTGAAACACATGAAAGGAGCCCACGCTGAAACCTTGAAATTATATGACGGGGAACGAGGTCACTACAGTGAGCCAATACTTCGGCACTGACATTTCATCTCTAAATCTTGTGCCAGGAGAGCTCACTCGATATGATGACAGACGTTGTTACTTGACACAAAGGAACTTCCACTCATTCACTGCTAGGGGGGAGAGTTCCGGTAAATTACAATGAGCACCGTCATGACACACACAGTTGATGAAACGCTCTTCAACAGCACACTCACTATCTCATGACACGCAGGTCAGACGTTGTGTAACGCGACTGAAACCAATCATTTTAGGATCTATATTGGAGGCAGCTGTTGCAAGATCCTGCTATTGATCTGATCGAAATTGATGATTAAAAGCCAAATGCTACTAGCGCTCTCAGATACACCGGCATAATTACACACCAGCTCTTAACGGTGGACCGCATAGGCTTGGTAAGTATACAGAGTTTGCTGTGTGTGAGTTTATACATAAACCCACAGGGGTTACACCACACACCCCACGTGTTTTTCAGCTCGTTATTGCTTCCTCGTCTTCAGGTCTCCTACAATGAGGCCAAAGTGATGACCCAGGGACACCACCACCTGTTGTCCACACAACTGGCCCCTCTCCCTTTGTTCACACCTCCAGTGATGAGCTGGTCCAACATGGGTGGCTCTGGAGGAGAGAGGGCTCTTTGATCCCTCTCATTTAAGGCTCTACTACCCCATGTCTGCGCTGTCACCCCACAAGAAGCCCTCTGAGTTGGGTTTGTTGGGTCTTGAAATCATGATTCAAGTCACAGCAAGTATTTTGGCTCCGAACTAAACAGGATTTGGCCCTCCCTTTGGAAAACACTAACTTGATTACAGTCATACAGCCTGGGGTCTTGAGATATCACTTGCCGAATGAACGCAGAGGATCACAAATGTTGTTCTATAATTGGAAGCGAGCCACCATGACAAAAGCACACTACACTTTCATCTATGCTAATTGCTAAATCGGTTGAAAGATACACCACATTCACATACACAAATGCAAATTTACCCATTAACCCCTCCTGTGGACCGTTCAAGTTCTTGTACCTTTTGGACTAGTTTAGGCATGTTTCTGCTACCAAAAATAAAGATTAGATGCATTCTGTCCATCACCTCACCATAGCCAGAGAAAAGGAACATTTATCGAAGTCAAGGTAGTCTCTACCAGCACACAACTGTGGAAACAAATGAATGCAGGTTCCCACTGCCTGAAACAGCTGTTCTGAGTGGGAGATAGAGGAGCGAGAAGGAGAGGAGAGCGGGAGAGCGTAATGACAAAAACAGCTGACTTAACAAAAATACTTTCCCCACATCATAGAGAAGAAGAAGAGAAGGCTTGGTTGGCGACTCAGAGTTTACTTACTATGTTGAAGTTCCAGGATTTCTTGAAAGAAAGTCTCTTTTTGAGACTCATTGTTCTCTAGTCTGCTTCGCCAGCAGCAGGCAGACAGATATGTGTGTGCAAGTGCATACCTGAAC
>CABFOS010076472.1:0-11217 GCA_900660315.1 Diretmoides pauciradiatus | reverse complement strand
GAATGAAACTGAATGAACGTTTGAAAAAAAGAAGGGATAAACCAAAATAAAAATATGAAACTTACTGATGAAGTTAAAATTACCAATGCACCTAAAACAAAAATCACTTCTTCCTCTTTCCTCTTAAGTTTCTTTATCACTTCTCTGTTACTTCTCTGTTACTTCTCTGTTAGAGGATTATTAGAGTTAGAGGATTATTATTGGATCACTATGGCTCTGACCTTTGCACTGCTTATACTGAGTTGATAATAATTTAATAATAGTAATGTAGAAACTGAAGCTTTTTCTACTGTTGCTCTCATTGCAATTCACTTAAATCAGCTAAATGGATCAAATGTAAAGGCAGTTTGTGTTTCTCAGCAGAATGTTGGTTAGTAGTAATACATTTTATTTTGTATTATTGTATTACAGCTACAGAACATTTTTATCCCATTTCAGCAAATGATGATCTACCGTACAAATGAATATGAGCGATACTACAGTGATATGTTTATGTGTTTGTTTTAGTGCAGTATTCAGACTCAGACTCACCTTGGGTCCTGGTTCTCCCACTCCTCTCTCCCCGGGCAGCCCGGTCTCCCCGGTGAAGCCCTGGTTCCCCTGTGGACACCCAGAACCATATCTGATATTTGTTCTTATGTATGTTGATTTTGAATGTTGATCTGAGACAGTGAGGTTTGGATACTGTAAAACGTCCGTTAAAAGCTGAAACTCAATTAACAGCTGATATTTAATAAGCAACAGGGGGGAAAAGTTAAAAAGTTCAGCAAATACATGTTGGTCTCCAATAGATCTATGGGCAAAACCGCCTGTGTGACTGATTAGAATATTGAAAACGTATATATTGTATAATAAACCCTCTGTCTTAGATGATGTTCGAGATGAATAAAAGAAAGAAAGTGTCTGTCCATAGTGGCGTCTCTGATGGCTCCATGATTGACCGGAGGAAACCATCTGCTTCCTTACAGACGTTTGACTGCAAAGTCAGCAGCTTTTCACCAGGAAATGATGTGATCAAATATGCAGAACAATCTGAATATAATCAGACAGTGAATTAATGAACTTCCATTTTCTCCAACAGCAGCAGCAGCAGCAGCAGCAGTATGGTCTCTACTGTTTCTGTTTGTCTGTTAATAAAGTTGGACTGAAACGTCTCCACTCCACTCGTACAGTACCTTAGGTCCCATTATTCCCACCCCCGGAGCTCCTCTGGGTCCCGAAGGTCCGACGAGGCCTTGATCCCCCTGAGGGAAAGACACGTGAAATCACCAGACATGTTTATAAAGGAAGGACATTTTTGGGTGGTAAGTTTGTCTAAACCTATTCACCGCTTTGGCAGATAACCAACTAACTCTCGGAGGCTTTTTTTTCTGAACAATCTGGTTGGCAAAAAAGTGAAAGTAGCGGATGATTTTTGGACAGTTAAGTCAATGAACAACAACCAGAACCGAACATTCTGACGCCACTCGCTCCACTTTTACCTTTTCTCCCTGAAGTCCCGGTCCAGGTGCTCCTACCAGCCCCGCTGTCCCGGGCGGCCCATTACTGCCCTGACGACAGATGTGTAGAGGAAATACTATAATTGATAACCCAACACTGAATCAGTGTTTGTGGTTTGATGTTACTGTCAAACATCTGAACTATACATCAATCTAAAAACTATTTACCTTGTCACCTTTGACCCCGGCACCAGTAGGACCACGGGGACCCCTGGGACCTCCGTATCCTCTGTCACCCTAAAACAGAAGTGCATAGTGAAGAGTTTTGATCCATGAATTCTCACACACATACTCATAATTTCACAGAATAAGCGTTGCACATCCTGAATGTGTTTCAGAAGGTGACGAAGACCTCAGACCCAAATGTCAGTTCCTTAGAATAAACAGCAAAAGCATTGTGTGTTTCTCATGTGAATCTGTTACTGCTTCGCTGCTGTAATCATCATACATCACTTTGTTTTCTCCATCATAGGATATGATGATATGATGATGAAGCTTATGTTGCTGTTCATCTTACATCACGTTTCTCTTTTACACTCAAACCCCCTTTTCTCACCTTTGGCCCTGGAAGCCCCTCCCCAGACAGTCCGGGGGTTCCCTGTGCTCCAGGTGGTCCTTGGGGTCCCTAAAATAAACACTCATCATTACTTTTCCATAACAAGATATCATGTTTTCAACTACAATATGAAGAGGGACTCAAGAAAATGTCCACCTGAGATAATGAAATGTGCAAACACTTAAGAGAGTTTGTACTTAAAGCTGTAACGTGTAGAACAATTAGTAATGATAATATATATATATATAAATAGTATGCAGAAAAAGAAGCCCATGGCTGAGTAAAATGGTGTATTCTATGTGTCCGGAGTGAGATTGGTGCAGGTTTTACTCCCAACACAACCAAACCAGGAAGAGGAGTTTCTCACTGTGAATGAGCAGCGTGAAGCCGCTGGGGATTATTCTACTCGTTCGTATGCAAACAAACACACCAACAATAACTTATTATTCCATCTCCATTATTCAAATTGAATTCTAATAGTTTTATAGTTACACGATCACTGAGGAGTCAAATCATGACCTTTTACATTCCCCTGCTAGAAGCTCTCTGTAGACTTCTGAGAGTGTTAATTAGAGGACACGACGGTCTTTTCTACTGCAGTCTCACTTTGTGATTAAAAATGTGTATTTCTACATAAAAGTATTGCGTAGTGCAGCTTTAAATCTTTATTACTACCGACACATGGACAGACCGCCGTCATCAGGAGTCACCAGGCTGTTGAAACCACTGTGCAGTCTTATGAGTAATATTTACATCTCTCATCCCACTGTTATGCAGAAGAACATTCAGTCGACTGTATCAGATGAAACAATACCTTAATAGAAGAACATTATGTCCGTACTCACTGCGACTCCGGGCTCTCCGGTCCCCAGAGGCCCCGCGGGGCCCGGTTTCCCCAGAATGCCCTTTTCACCCTGTGATCACATACATCTCAGATCAGATCAGCATCTTCATCTGTTTCCAATAAGTCAATGAGTGATTTGATATTACTGTTTTGTTTTTATCTCTATTTATGTCTGTTATCAAACCTGTTTGTTAGTGGAGGTATCTGAGTTTTACAGACTTCATAGTAAAATACTGAAATGTGTACTCTTTGTTGTTTTGCAAAGATGATACTGCTGTAACAGATATGATTACATTAGTGTGGATATTAATATGTTACCTTGGCTCCTGGGAATCCAATACCGATATCACCAGGTTGTCCGGGAACACCGGCGGGCCCTCTGTCTCCCTGAGGTGGACCGGGTCAGAGGTGAAACCGGGTCAGAGGTGTATATGCATGTGACAACAATTCAATTACACACAGGGGCTCAAAAGAGAAAATACTAAGTGAAACGTTCAGATTCCAAACAGGCGGCGCATTTTTATTTAATCGACATATTGAGTGTCGTACTAAAGGGTATTTCAGCAGTGGCCTCATATGGGATCAAAAGTCACATGTGGGAATATCAGATATGAATTCAAAGCACATTCTTGGACCTTTTCCACATGTGAACAGTACTTTTTTCATGTCATAATTTTCACATCTGAAGTATAAACCGTCATATGTGAGTTTGGATTACCAAAGTGTCCAAAAAGCACAGAATTCACATCTGTATTTTCATGTGACTTTTTTTCTCAGGGAGACCCTCCTGCTGATGACAGTGATGAGCACCACTGCAGAGACTCCTGAACACAACAAACCAGAACCAAGAAGGCAACGCACATATTTCAGGAAAGACAACCGCCAGTTACTGAGAACAACTATATGAATGGAACAAACTAGAGAGCTATCGTCTATTTTCCTGTTTTTTAGTCTTCAATAAGTCAGTAGTCAGGAAGATTGAACTTTGCTTTGCTGATTTGTTGGCATGGCAATAAAAATGTCACACAAAACAACAGACTTTACTGTATGCAGACACAATCTGGGGAACATTTTACTCATTTACATTCATTAGATATCTTATTCATGTCTCCACTGTAGTTTTCTCCCATCGATCAACAGCGCTGTGGAAGTTTGAATGCTCATGAGATGTTTTATGGCTTTAGGGAAACTGTGAACATTATCAGCAGAGGATCCTGGGACACGTTACATCCTCTGTAAGGACGAACCGCCCTGATGGTGCTGATGGTGCTGATGGTGCTGATGGTGCTGATACATCAGATGTATGGGGTTTTATATGTTTGATGACTGTCACACAGTTATTTCACTTTAAATTTAAAAAAGAAGCTTTCTATTAAATTGTTGAAAACCATGTGTAGTGTTTACATCTGTATCTAAGTGACCTCTATGAAGAGCGATGGAATTACAATCAAAATGGTAATCAGTGACCGAGAAACTTTGTTGGACCTTTGGAATTTAGAAATATGGAATGGAATTGAATGGAGTTTAAGAAATAAAGAACAGGACTTTGTTCCTTTTATAAAATCTGATAATCTGATTATGTGTGAATGAGCTATAAATCAGTGTTCGTTCCGTCTGATAAAGAGTTCGTTGTTGAGGAGCTGCAGAGTGCTACAGTATAGAGAGAGATCAGCATCCTGAAACCACATTTTAAAGGTCATCTCTGCATGTGAAGTGTCTCAAATGAAGAGTTTCATTCAGCAGTTGAAAACAAAATCTAAATTGAATTAATTGATCTTAATTGACGGCACAAAATGGAAACAAATGTTTTTTTAAGGATTGTAGGTAATTTAAGTCTTTGGTCAACAAAATGATAATGCTTTTACAGACAATATATTCTATATTGATATAGAGATATTATAGAGATATTATGGATCAGCTGATCGTCAGCTTATGTTTTTCTTTCCCTAAATGGGCTCTTCAGAACTTACTTTGGGTCCGGTTGGGCCCTCAGGACCCGTATCTCCCGGCAGTCCAATGACCCCCTGTGAAACAAACACATAAGCTTATCACGATGCCTCAATGTGCCACATGCAGCGTATCTGTACTTTACTTGAGTATAATTTTGTTGAAACGTATTACTTTTACTCCACTAAAGACAAATATTGTACTTTTGACTCCACTACATGATGCTTCTCAAGGAAAGAACTGACTGGAGTGACTCGAGTCATATTTGATCAGGAGTATCTATACTTTGAATGGAGTAATGGACTGTGTACTTTGTCCCCTCTGACCGATATGACACTATACTTCTATACGATACTGTACATCTTTTTCCTTTGCAGCGGAAAACTCTCCCAAAATCCTGCATGAAATTAAGTGCTGAAGCTATGATGATCAAACGCGACGCCCCCACGACTGATCTGCTACCCCGACCCCTCCTAAACCACAAATACAACAGGATTAAGAAAAAACATTCATGGCTTTCATGTCCTTCGCTTCTCAGGCCCAGCTCACAGAATAACACGGCTCTACTGACATTGTGCCGGTAGCACAGCGGAGGAAGAGTGGTGCTCGGCGGCCAGGTCGCTGCACTAATCCACTACACAAAGTCTGCTCCTGTAAAAGAATAATATCCTGCAAGCCTGAATTCACTGCTTTGGAGAGCCACATTAGTATCCGGATTACCCATAATCCAATATTCACATTCCATAAGTGCAGGGGTGGGGAAAAGAAAAATAACACTTCCATTTTCCATATTTTACAGTGAATGACTGTCTGATGTCTGATGGATTCTGCAGTATGTATCTGTCTATATGCAAATATGTGATCGACTGTATGGGCCTGAAGACGCTCTGAGGAAATATACATGAAAATAACACATTTTCACTGTATGTTTTTCATGTACATTCTAATAAAAATAAATCCTTTAAATATCAAAAACCACAGTACTACAGCTCAAAATGATAAAATGTCTCTTTTGGCCTGATTTATAGTTTTCATTCTACATATCACAGGTACCCCGCCACTCTACCTGTTCTCCTCTTGTTCCTCGCAGGCCCGTGGGTCCCTCGAGGCCCTGGAAGGGGACATTCAATTCATTAAGAGAACAAAGACTGCAGCATTTATTGAAATAATGTCATCAATAAGGAAACGTACAATGTCACCCTTTTCTCCGGGAGTGCCGCAGTCTCCCCTCTCTCCCTAAAGGACCACACACAACATTAGACCCTCCAGGAACTGAGAAACCACGTGAAGTGAAGACGATCTAACGAGGTAATGGGAAACTCACCTTGTTGCCCTTAAATCCCGGACGGCCCTGTGGGAGCAACGGTGATGAACAGTTAATAACTCATCTGGTAACCAACACGTTACCTTCTAACTACTTGATAGTTAACGTAAAATGGGGAAAGGTTTTACCTCCAGACCTTCGTTTCCAGGTCGGCCGTTAGATCCACTCTCCCCCTTACAAAACAAGACCACATTACCATGAGCGGCTGTGAGGGATAAAACGTGTAAAATGTGCTTTCTCTCTGTGGTGGCAGAGGGACTTACCCGTGCTCCTTTTGGACCGGGTGCTCCTCTGTAACCTGCGTCCCCCTTCCTACCCTGGATGTAGTAATAGTGTAATGTAAGAGCTGATGATCTCATTCAAACCAACATGTTAGAGACCATAACCACGCGTCACCAGAGTGCCCACGCTGCTGACGCGTGGTTATGGGGTGATTGATGCCATGACAGATGATGGTGAGGTTTTGTTTTACTCACCGGACCTCCTGGTGGACCTCGCTCTCCTCGCTCACATGAACACACCTGTGCCTGTGGACACTGACAGAGTGAAAAAACACCATCTCAGTTTCACATCCGGGTTAATTCAGACTTAATATCATCGTTCCTCTGAATTACAATACTGTACTTACCCCTTCAAATGCAACTGCACCCTGGATGTGAAACAAACAAACACAGTTTCAGTGTTATGTCTTCTAACGATGTTCACTGATACAGTTCAATTACAGCGGCTGCAGTGGGACCACTATGGACATGAGTTTGTGAAGGAACATATGATATGGCAGAACCTTAGTTTCAGTTGGATATTGCGTTACCTTCAGTGTTATTCATGGTGTCTTTCCCATGAACAATTAATGTGGATGAATAATATGCGTTCTTGGAAAGCAGAACACTGTGCTACTGTGTCTCCAGACGGACCTACTGCCGATATTTCTGTGCTCAGGGGAAAATGCAGAATAGGAGGGAAAGCCCCCATGCAGACACAATTCGGTCATTGAGATTTGAACCCGCGGTGAGGACAGAGGGGCTGGAGCAGGACAAGATCAACACCAGGCTGAGGAGCCCCATGCGGCTGTCAGTGTGATAGTCTGCTGCATTAGAGTGCTGATGGTTTACCTGGCAGACTGCCTGGCAGACTGCCTGGCAGACTACCTGGCAGACTGCCTGGCAGACTGCCTGGCAGACTGCCTGGCAGACTGCCTGGCAGACTGCCGGCTGGATCGGGGTCCAAATGTATTTGCAAATACTCCTTGGAGCACCAAATGGTCTGAGTTCAACCACATCAGGACGAGGGATGGGGAGCGCCAGAATTTTACCAATACCAATGCCATTTTTGTTTTTGATTCTCCTTATCGATTAAATTCTCTATCGATTTTCCTATTGATAGATAGATTTTAAGGGGGAAAAGACTACATGCAACTTTAATGGCAGCGCTAAAGTCAAAATATGTCATTCTTTGCAATTAATGGCACAGTGAAAGGCCCAAAAGTCTTCTTGGGATCGATAGAAAGACTCAATAATACAGCAGCTTATTGATTCAGAGGAACTGCAGCTAAATTGACGTTTAACGTTTAACGTTATTGACGTTTCTGCTACTTATATTTCTATTTTCTTGTTCTCTCATGTTGACACTGCACCTTGGGGACTGCTGCATATAATCTCGTTGTTCTTGTAGCAATGACAATAAAGCAAGTCTAAGTCTAAGTCTAAACTTTCTGGCTCTTATGGTATTGTCCTAAGTGGAAATCCCCACTGATCTGGTTCTACAAAGCTCTGCAGACTTGAGCCAAATAGCCAAATACTATTTGGCTCAAGTCTGCAGTCTTCACTACTTAATGTCCAACAAATGCAGATGCAATACAGTGACACCCAATGTAGTGTTTGAGGGCCACACAGTGCCAGAGATCTGTGTAGGAGGAGATGGTTTAATCAATGTTACACTTCCTACGGGTCACTGAGGTCCATAACCTTCATTTAGTACTAAATGCTCCTTTCATCTCTTTCTGAATTTCAATCCGTGTGTGGCAAAACCCTCTCCTCTCTGAGCCCATGTCCTGTACGTCTCATATCAACCTGCATGGCGCCAAGACTCACCATCTCTTTGAAGAGTCTGTCCTCAAGCTGAGGGTCAGCGAGGCTCTGGACAAACTGCTGAGCAGGTGTGCTGGCGATGGCCCTCAGCTTGGCATTATTCTGACTCTGCTGGGCGATGTCTGATAATCCTATGGCAAAGAACTTGATCCCGTGACCTTTGGCCTCTGCTGCGGCTGCAATGACATCAGGGTTGCGGGGATGGTTGACTCCATCGGTCATCAGCACTGCGATCCTGACGCTGTCCGCCGGCGTCTCCAGCAGCAGCAGCTGTGTGGCGTTGGTGATGGCGTAGGTGGAGTAGGTGCCATGGCCGATGTAGGTCATGGAGCTGACTTTGCTGTGGAAAAAAGCCAGGTCGCTCCATGCTGAGAAGGTGTGATCTATGGACACAGAGCTGCTGTACTGAAGGGCCGCCATCCGTACCTTCAGGGTCCAGCCGGCGACCTGCAGCATGGAGAGGCGGCTGCTGAAACGCAACACGAAGGCCTTCTGCTTCTCAAACAGGTATGTTGTCGCGCTCTCCGAGCTGTCCAGGACAAACGCCACCTCCAGCGAGCAGGTCAGCTCTGTGTGAGAGGGAATGGACCAAAACCTCAGGCCAACGGGTTTGTGCATATTGTAAAGAAAAACAATGTAGATGAGGGAATCTGTTGAGAACTTGCAATCGCACATGGGTAGAACCAATCTTCATACGTCACCTTATAGATGAAATAAGTCTAATTATTGAGAGAGTTCATGCTCTAAACCAGATGAGATGAGGGCCGGTGCTCTCCGACTGGGACTACCACAGCATCAAAGGAGCAAAAGTTTATTGGTGCAAAATATTTTGCACCAATAAACTTTTCTATGATGATCTGAGTGCTCCAGACATCTTCTCTCCTTTGATGAAATAAGTCTATTTAGCACAGTGGCCATAACTGAGTCCTTATTGAACTGTGTATATGTAAAGTGATGTGTGTAGTCTGATGTCCACTGTATTATGTCCCACAGTCTCATGTCCTCAGACTGTGTGTATCAATATGTACTGTGAAACAATTAAAGGAAAAAAATCAACCCTAAAACACTTTAACAGTTAAAAACACTGCATTTCTTAGCCTATGTTGGTGTTTGTTGTATTGTTCCTTTTCCTGTCCAACCATAGACATCACATGCAGCTTTTGTCAGCGTAGCTACAATGTTTAATGCATCTAAAACATCAACAGTAAACATCAGGTTTCGGTGTCAGTCAAATCAAAGAACAAGAGGTTTCTTTCTATACTGACGACCAACGATCATACAGAGAGAAGAAAGAGGAGAAGAAAGAGGAGAAGAAAGAGGAGAAGAAAGAGGAGAAGAAAGAGGAGAAGAAAGAGGAGAAGAAAGAGGAGAAGAAAGAGGAGAAGAAAGAGGAGAAGAAAGAGGAGAAGAAAGAGGAGAAGAAAGAGGAGAAGAGAGAGGAGAAGAAAGAGGAGAAGAGAGAGGAGAAGAAAGAGGAGAAGAAAGAGGAGAAGAAAGAGGAGAAGAAAGAGGAGAAGAAAGAGGAGAAGAAAGAGGAGAAGAAAGAGGAGAAGAAAGAGGAGAATAAAGAGGAGAAGAATGAGGAGAAGAAAGAGGAGAAGAAAGAGGAAGAGAGAAAGATAAAGTTCTACCCCCACAGTAGAGAGACCAGAATGCAATGCAGGTACATGTTGTGTTCTTGGTAAGGGGCGGGGCTGCGAGTTGGATAGGTAGATACATTTATATTGATTGAAAGCATCTCTGGAGGTTGCAGACGGCATTCTGGGAAATGTAGGAGATCACTAACTGAAGTAGAAGTAGAAGTAGACACGGCGGGTTGAGGTACAACAAGAAAGTCAATTACAACACACAATATTTTGGTGGATTTTTCCTTAATGATTTAATGTGATGGGACTAAATATGTGTCTGGTCAGGAAGGAGTCGCCTCTGATTGTCTGGTCAAAGTCTGATTGTCCACCTGAAGGTTCACATTCGTCAGTTCCATCCAGACTGACCTCCACCACCAACATGTGGATGCCTCATATGAAGAATTACCATTTCCTGCATCGCTGAGCAGCCTGTAGTTGTCCCTCTGTCCTCCTGTCTTTCTTCTCCTCTGGCCTCTGGCCTCGTGTGCTACAGCCAACAGCAGAAGACAGAGCGCCACTCCTCTCCCCAGGTTTCCCTTCAGCAGCGTTTCCATCCTAGCAGAGGAGGGGTGCATGGTACAGGGAAAAGTGCTGAACTGCTTCAACAGTGTTATGATGTTCATCTGTACTGTTTTATAATTATGCATTATTCTGCTCATCACCCAAACAGCAGAACGGTGAACTGTACAGATAAAACCTATATATTCACATGTTATTGTGCTTTGTAAATATAGTAATAGATGATACTTGCATAGATATTGGGTGTAAAATATGGTGTTTTGTATAGTATATTTGGTATAAAATTAGTATGCATATAGATACATATGGCACATATAATTGATATGGATTGATGTATATGTAATGGATGTCTGTATGAGTGGGTGTGTGTGCGTGTGCGTGTGCGTGTGTGTGTGTGTGTGTATGTGTGTGTGTGGGTATTGTGTGTGTACCAGCATGTGTGTGTGTATATATGTATGTATATATGTGTACATGTCAAAGGGGCAGGAATCTATAAGTTTAAACTTCTTCCTGCTCCTTTTCGAACTGTTTTTTGTATTTTTTAAAATATGTTTTCTATTTTTTCTTTCTTAATTGTTCGAAATAAACTTTTTCATTCATTCATTCATTCAAATCACCTGTGACATCACAGCACCAAAGAGGACCAAAGTCCACGATCAAGTGTGAAATTTAAAGCGAACATCATCTGTATAGTTTCTAATTAACCTTAAACTACTGCAATTAAATACTGTAACCTACACAGAGTCTGTAAAGATACTGAGATATTCAGATTTCACATTTAACAAACATGTTGAAGGTATTGTGACTGTTACA
>CABFOS010076469.1:0-11154 GCA_900660315.1 Diretmoides pauciradiatus | reverse complement strand
GCCAAGCTGCACCTATCCAGCCGGTATCATGAAAATCGGATGATGTGACGCTATTAGACCTCACTTCCTGTTCACGTGGCGTTGCATTGATGTTCGTGTGGCGGCCATGTTAAATTATGCCCAGTGACCCTTAGGGAGCATGCATTTTAAGTAGAATGCCAAAGGGATGATGTGTTAAGCAATTAGACCTCAATTCCTGTTTACATGCCGTTGCGTTGACCTTGAGAGGCAGCCATGTTAAATTGTGCCCAGTGACCCGGGGACATGCATATTAAGTAGAATGTCAAAGGGATGATACATTAAGCAATTAGAATGCACTTCCTGTTTATGTGGCGTCCGTTAGACCTCACTTCATGTTTACATGGTGTTGCGTTGACCTTGAGTGGCAGCCATATTACATTGTCTCATCTCGTCTCGTTGTCCTCCGCTTATCCGGGTCCGGGTCGCGGGGGCAGCATCTTCAGCAGGGAAGCCCAGGAAGCCCTCTCCCCCGCCACTTCCACCAGCTCTTCCGGGGGAATCCCGAGGCATTCCCAGGCCAGCCGAGAGATGTAATCCCTCCAGCGTGCCCTGGGTCGACCCCGAGGTCTCCTCCCGGTTGGACATGCCCGAAACACCTCCCCAGGGAGGCGTCCGGGAGGCATCCTAACCAGATGCCCGAACCACCTCAGCTGGCTCCTCTCGACGTGGAGGAGCAGCGGTTCTACTCTGAGTCCCTCCCAGATGTCCGGATGTTACATTGTGCCCCTTAGAATGTCTAAGGGATGATGCTTTAAGCAGCTAGACCTCACTTCCTGCGTATGTGGTGCCCTGTGATTGGGATCATCTCAAAAATTTCAGGGGGTCGTCAGTGATCGATACTACACCCTTCCATCGAGTTTCATGAAAATCGGTCTAGCAGTTTTTGCATAATCTTGTACACAGACGAATGAATGGACGAACGGATGAACAGACACACGGATGCTACCTCTCGCCCCGGACTTCGTCCTTGGGTGGAGGTAAAAACTACACTTGCATTTAACATCCACTTGGGTGTTAAATTATGGAACTATGGACCAGGAATTATGTCCAGTTCCTGTTTCCTAATTCCCTTATATTAGGTGACCAAGGATATTGGACAATACAATACAATAAATGATAGTCATGTAAAGTCAATTTTGGTAACAACCCCTTTAATAACTGTGTGAAGTTTGTGACCCACTAACGTTACCAGGTTTTGGATAACTTCCTTTGAGATGCTCTGCCAAGCCCTTACTGTGCCATTTTGCATCCCATGCATGTTTATTTGATGTGGGATAGATTATGACATTGGTACAATTGGAATAAATGAATGGCAAATGACATTTGTCCTCCAATTACTATATCTCATATGATCATTTTAGTAGAGAAGTTCATGAATAATGCTGCAATGTTGCTTTGATGGGGAAACTAACCTGGAGGCTAGCTAAGTTCACAAGGTCAAATAGGAATGTCTGTGTGAATGCAAAAACACTGAGTTAGTGAGGTCCATCATGATATCAAATGGTACAATAAGGGGTTAGCAGAATATCTCACATGAAGGTATCAGTAACCCGGTAATGCTGACAGCTAGCAAACTTTACATAGTTATTTTATTACATAAACCAAATAAATTAAAAAAATACATGACTTAAAAGTTTATTTCTCCCATGTTTTATCCCCACATGAAATTTGGGGATTGGTCTAATGTTTTGACCAGATTTGGCTTAATGAGGTACGTTTCTTGTTGGTTCTCAAAAGCAACTTATGGTGGCAGGGGTAAATGGGAATAAGACGTAGACTATTTACTCTTTAATATCAGCTAATGAGGTTAAAAATAGAGCATGATGATAGAGATTCTAATGAGTCCCAGATGATGAGGCACCTGGTGGCTGCACATCTTGTATTTATCTAATATCTTTCCATAATTATGTATCAGCAATCACGCTAATTGCTCAACATGGGATATGCAGTAGAAAACATTGGTCCCCTCTTCATAATTCACATGAGATCTAGTTAGGCCTAGTCTTTGCTTGTTTGAGTTTTAAATGTTTTAAAACTAAAAGAAAAATAGGCTACTTGACATTTATATCAATATACTCAAATCTAATAAAAGCAAATGATGAAAACATTTTGTTGTGTAAGAATCATAACACTTTACCAACTCAAGCCATATGCCATTGAAGTTATATTTAAGTGTGGCCATTAACAACATGATAGTATAACACAATATCTTTGCTGCTTGATATTAATCAATATTTTTGAAACTGAATTCATCCTGTATGCACCATTGTTTCTGACTGCGCTCTTGTGATGAAAATTCTTAAATGAAAATATTAAACATTGAAAGGGCATAGATGTCTTAACGGATGAGACACCAGCATTTCACTCGCACATAAATGGTGAACATAGTGAGCTTGGGAAAGTTTTGAATAATCTGTAAGAGTGCTTGTCAGCACAGCAGACACAAGGCTTGACCTCTTCATGTCCTACAAACCTGCATCCTCACTCATTACTGCAGTCAATCCATTGCTTTCACTATGCTGAAAACTGCTGTTGCTCTAAATGCTTAGAGTGTAAAATGTAAAAATGCATTACTGTGCTTGTGAGGTTATTCCACTGACTACATCCATTTCCTAACTTAACCCTCATATCAAATTAAGGACTCTCCAAAATGCCTCTCTCTGAAATGTTTCTGGCCCCTTGTGTCCTGAATTCAAACTGGTCCTTACCAGTAGGCCTATAGACATACTGGTAGACCAACCTGCACATATGCACGCAACACACCCACCCACAGATAGATAAAAAGAGTGCGAAAGCGAGTGAGCCAAATAGACAGAGATACAGAGGTAAACTATATGCCTAACTGCCTAGATATCACAGTCTGTATCTGTACATAATGGCTATCTCTGTGGGCCTCTTTCGATATCGCCAAGTGCGCACATTTCGGGTCAAAGTAAACAGATCAATGCATTTTGCGTAATGAAAGGGTGCCGGGGCCGTATAAATACCCTCGGGCCCTGACAGGCTGCAGCTGTTGAGCAGACTGTTTGCTTGCAACTGGGAACAAGATCATTCTGCTTGATTTCACCGCTAGATGGCGACAGGTAGCTAAGTAGCACACAAAAAACAAGAGGAAATACTTTTTAATTGTATTGTCACGAATAGTATTAAATACATCTTACGAAGTGTTACGAAGTAGTTGTTATAGGGTATTTAATTGGCAAAATGCAAGCTGCCCGTCAGTGTTCCGCGTGTGCCCGCCGTCCCGCCGCGGGACTTCTGCAGAGTCGGTCGGACATTTTACTGCTGCGCACCAACATGGCGGCGCTCAGGAGAGGGGCAGCGTGCCTCAGTTTCCTCAGGTAGGTTGTTTGTTTCCATTTAAATACGTTATGTTTAGTAATATGCGTGTCTTACAAGTTTTAAACGGTATAATTAACTGTAGTACTACTCTATAAAAAGACTGTTTTGTTATGTGGTGCTAAGAACAATAACAGGAAGTGACGGCGGAGGAACCTGATTTTAGTTTTTCTTACCTTAAAATCTGTCAACAAAAGTGGAAGATACACTTAAAATAGTACGGGGTTTTAAAAAAACATTTTTTCGTGTCCGTATAATCATGTCACCTTTCGCTTTGGCTGCTGGTTGCCCTTTGAGTTACAAATGACAAGTGCTGCCAAAACAAGAGCTGAAATCCCCCTTGATTACTTTGAGCTTGACTTTGTCCACTTGCTCAATTTTTAATGCAGGACTTCTGCGAGTGTCCTCGTCAGCTACAGGAAACCTAACATCCAGAGGCTGGGGAAGTGGACAGATGTTGTGCGCACGAGTATAGCGAGTTTAAGCGTCGGCGCTGGGCTGTGTGCTGTCCCTTTCACACAGGTGGGTCAGTGACATAACACTATACTCAACCAGGCTGACATACCTGCTGTAACATCGTGTTCATTTTATTCTTAGTCTTCAGACTTGTATATTATTACGCAGCAGTGAACACAAATGTAAACCCCCTTTCTCTACCTCCTTTGTTTTTCTGTTTCTCCGTATGCAGCAAGCGCAAAACCTCTCTCACGACTCCCTGATCAGAAGAGCAGCCTCAATGGTTACAAACAGTGCAAGCACCTTTCTCTCCCAGACCACCTTGGGGCTTATAGATGCCCTGACAGAGTATTCCAAAGTAAGTTTTTCACCGTCCAATCACTGTGTTAGATATCCCTCCCAGATTTTAGGATTGCCCGCTCAATTATATAAAATGCTGGGTTATTTATCCATCATTGGAAAGAAATTGTTACGATTAAAGAGGCAGCGCAGCATTCATTCATCTCATTTGCATCCCAAACCACACAAGATTTGCATGAACTATTCATATAGGCTACAACAGGAAATTAACATGTAAAGCTGGCACATACTGTCAGAGTATCCAAAGCACAGTTTTAATCTTAAACTCTAATCCAATGCATCTAAACATAAAGAAAGACAGTAGTGCAGCAACAATGTTTCAGCAGGGATGCCATAATACTGTTGTTAAAAGTGAAAATCCATCTAAAAATAAGATTCACTTGCTATTCTATGATATTGGGTAGTTCAATCTATATTGGTCTGTCTGATCTGTCAACAATGACCAACTGAAAACAGAGAACCCAACGTTGAAATCAAATGGACACTGACTTTTCTTATCTGCCATACCCAAGTCATGTTATTTCAGAGTGAGTAATAAGACAATCACTCTGAATGTGCACATATTCCAGGAAATTCACCCAGGGTATTGACACTGTGCCTCCCATTAATTGCTAATGAAGTAGCTGCAGAAAGTGTGGATGACATCCAGAGTCTAGTCTCTCTTTCTGGATTTGAAGAGACGTTTACTTGCTCACAAATCTAGCTTGAGGTCTGAATTGCCCTAAATCAAGGGTTGTTTTAGGGTGGAGTTACCTTTCATTCAGATTATGTTTCTTGCAGCCTGGGACATGACACTGATTCCACCCAGGCAATTCAGCAGAGTTGGCAATCCTGTCTGATCAAGTGTCATGTGGAATCAAATTTGTCATGCGTATATTTAAAAAAAAAGTTTAACTGTTAAACCCTATTTCTTTGCTCTTGAGTGCAAAGTGTATTTTCAGTGTATTTTCTACTTCTGTTTGTTCACAGGCTGTACACACACTCATTGCCCTCCATAGACGGTATTTGGCCTCACTGGGAAAACTGACCCCAGCAGAGGAGGATTCCATTTGGCAGGTGATCATTGGCCAGCGCGCAACGGTAAGTCTGTGATTTCCTCTGTTAGGAGGTAGGAGAAATGTTGTTTAAGACACCTGAACATGCCCTTTGGTTTTTCTACTTTTACTCATTAATTTACTGTCCGCGTTTCACTCATCAGTCGTGCTTGCAACATCATAGATACGACAACGGACTTGAAATAAGACCTTTGTGAAAATGCTTTGTGAAGAAGTCATGAGAGGTTTGTGGAGCTGTGATTGAAGTCTCTCTATCTTTCTGTCCTAACAGGTTAGTGACAGACTAGATGAATGCAAGCGCTTCGAGTCAACCTGGGTCAATGCTGTCAACCTGTGTGAAATGGCAGCCGAGGCAGCATACACCTCAGGTGTGTAAAAGAAAATGCCTGAGTGGCTCTATGAATAAAAGGAAGAAGTCAACCGCAACTTAAAATTGCCTCTAAAGGATGGAATTGTTGAAGTATTGTACTAAATATCCACATGCTTCCCATAATACAGTCAATACTGAGAGACAATGACATGGCCATAATATTTGTTGTGCAGCAGTATATCATCTTCTCAATGCTTTGTAGATTGCTGTTTGTGCCTCTTCCTATTCAGGGGCTGTCAGCCTTACACTTTGGACAGTGTACGGATCAGTAGCCGTTAGTCAGCAGGGCTTTGAGATGAGGTGATGGGGAAGAACAAAACGTTGATGATGGACAGGAGCGCCTGCTTAATGTCCTCACCTAATGTCCACTTTCCCAGGGTTGTGTCATCTCTTGCCCTTTCCCAGCAATTTGACTAAAGGTGTGTTTGCCTCTATGTGTTCCCAGGAGCCGAGCAGGCATCTATCACTGTGAGGATGGACGTTCAGGTGGCCCAGTCCCAGGTGGAGGAGGCACGGAAGCTGTCAATGGATGCAGATAAGAAGCTGGCTGAGACTAAAGTTGAGGAGATCCAAAGGATGGCAGAATATACTGCCTTCTTAGAGAAGAGTGGCGAGGAGCACGAGGTGCATGAGGCTTATCTACGGGAGGATTAAAAGAAATACTGGGAGCACAAATATTATTCACTTCAGAGGCTAATCATTCTCAGAACAACCCCATTCAGCAGCTTTGGGCTTTCAACAAGTTTTATTATCCCTATGGGGTTCCTTCTTCTTTTTGAGTCTGTAACCTATTTACTCGGTAACTTACAATGTCTCACTTCTAACATTTATGTGATAAATGTGCTTTAAGTTGAGTGTGCATTTTGATGTTGTGAATGTTGGGTGTTTCGTTTTGTTGAGTTCATTTTTATGTACTCCCATCTCTGCACAAATGCAAAGAAACCGCAGTATTGAAAATGAGTAATGAAGTGAATCAAACAAATGTGCAAGCAAACTTGTTTGTAATTCATTTTCTTACAAATGTTTGATTATTTAAGTATTTATTTGATTATTGAGCGTCAACTGGTTCTGGCATGTGGATGGTGATTATCTTGAATCTCCAATGTATATTGCATGGCAGTGGGCTTGGCCAACAACAAATTACAATTTTGTTTGTTCTGTTTCATTGTAATAAAGATACTTTTTCACAAAGCTGTTGTTTGGCCTTATTGCTATCACTGGTAGTTTTAGCATCAGAAAGAAAAACTTGTGAGTAAATATGATTCAATGTCCATTTTTAGGGCCTTGTTTTTGCGACCTCCATTTACTTACAGTACTGAAAATGATTAAGCATTAGTGAGCAAAGAGCAAAGTCCATGTTTTCTCTGCCCTGAAAAGGTTGCCCAAGAATGATGACATGTGGATGTAGGATTTGGCAGAAAATGTGTTTTCTCTCACTGACAATTATGGGTGAGACAAGATGTTACACCTGATAAGTATCTGTGCTAGCCTTGTGAAAAACCACCACCATGGTGGTCCTCATGGGAAATACCCTGTTTACAAAAGTGGCCAAGGAGTTGTTTGTCCCTCTGTAGACATGGCATCAAAACAATGGCACCACTCGATTGGTTGAAGGGCACATTCTTTGTACTGAGACGCCAGATTTCTTTCCTATTCTTGAGAGGTAATTTAGTGTTCTAGTTGCATATGAATACATTTTCCAATGGTTCCCACTCATGTTCCTCTAAGAACATCTTTGTTGTATGTGGAGTGTTCCTTTACTAATTGTATCTCTGTTTTCACTCAACACCCAGTCTTCACTGCAAATTACCCATGGCCTTAGTCTCTCCGATAGAGCTTTTAGGACATTTCTAACTTCCCCTGTCATCACTTAATCTGCAACGTCAACTCTTGACACACTGTGACACAACAGAAAACAAAGCTGACTACATCTAGTCAAAAACTATGAAAAACAGGTTGAGATGTGATGCTTCTATGGGACAAGTAAAAATTGGTTACAGGCATGTATGAAGGACAGGAGGTCTAAAGTCAGACCAAAATGATTTAATTTTCTTCAGTACTGCCATTTACTAGAATGAGAGACACATGAGAAAGTCACTAACAGTGAACAATCATCCTGCTAAGGCTTGGACTGAAGTCTTCCCCCTCAATTCCCCTTTGCCTGCCTTGCTTTGTAAGCTGCAATCCAGCAGATGGCGATCTAAATCCATTATAACAAAGATTAATACTATTTGTATAGTTGCAATAGCAATTCCAATTTCACATCCAGTCCACCGATAAGTCTGCCTGATGAAAACTACCACTACTAACTGCTATTTTATTCCAACAATACTATCTCAAGTCTGACCCATGTTATTTTGTTTGGGCTCTATCTTGTCTATTGAGTCTTGAGTGATTCAATTCTGCAGGGGACCCCAAACACTCTGTTGGTGTTTGTAAATGTAAACATCTAATCAGCTCAGAGTAGAGAGCCGGTAATGTGAATTGTTACCATGTAAATATCTGTGGCCTCTTGTTTCTCAACATGTTTGTGCATGTATCATTGTGCATGCATTTGGATGAATTTCAACCCTATCATTCATTCATTTCAATCATTTCTATCAACCCCCTGCTCCTATGCTTGTCTTCCCACTATATTGTACCAAAAACGAGGAGGAGGAGGTTAGACTACCCTTTAAAAATATTTAAAATGCTCAAAGTAGAAATGCTATCTTGGCCTGTTTGTAACCTGAATAGTCTAGGTAAAAAAAAGTATGCTAGCTTAATTGTCTTCACATATGCCCCCTAAAGGTCATTTTGTGCTAGAGGGTAATTTCAGAGGGAGCTCATTATGGGGAAGACCTCTCTGGAGCTGTAAACACAAGTGTGATAGCGTCAGCAGTGAGATGACCTCTCCCTGCGCTAGATGGTCAAGCCTTGGCAGGGGCTGGAATCGTGAGTGTGGACAGAGAGAGGAGGGGCTGAGGTGTGCAAGGACTGGTTCACCAATGTGACTGGTGAGGAATGTTGTGCTTAACAAAGGCTGTTTTCACAGACTGTAAAACCAAATGCCCCAGACAGGCTGTGTGGATATACACCCACTGGTCACAGGAGAGATGGTGCCAGTGCTGCCTTGCCTGCCAGGAAGGAAATGTAATAGCACTTTCGGGGAAGAAAAAAAAAGTTTTGTAGCGTAAACCCCTCAGTGAGGCAACCACAATTACAGGTCACAGGCCGTAAATGCCCATAAACCATTTAGTTCTACTAAGGGGATTCTGTATTAAGAGAAGAATTTACAGCCAACATTGAATGTGTATGTGGCACAAGCTATGCAAATGTAAAAATAAGCCTAACTCAAAATATTTCACCCAAATTGGCGATATCATTAACACAGTCAATAGTTTCATGGAATAAAATTTGATTTAATTTATCTATCCCATAAATCCCAATTTCATGAGTCTCTTCATTGCACTGACAAACATCATTGTTACATGCAAAGTGGCCCGGGGTGATTGATTGGTGAAAAGGGCAGCACTTTCACCTGGGGGTTTATAACTCTTTGAGGATATAAATAAACCACCAGAGGATATAAAGGCAGGGGGTATAGTGTGGTGACACATCATGGGTCATGCTTTAATCACAGTGAAGCTGAGTTGTGGCACTGTTGTTAAGGGACCGGGTTAAATTTTGCAGGAGATGGGGGGCCTCTGCAGAGTGAGTATCCCCTGATGAGAATTTAGAACTTATATAGGCTATGAAGATGTCACTGCAGAATGAAATAGGTAGATAGATGAACACTTTTGCTATAATGTTCAGCGAGTAAACATATGTGCTTGAAACTACTATGGGAATTCAAGCTACAGTGCATGATCATTGCATCTAGCTTGAGATTAAATGAGTTGTAATTATCTCAAGGAAATGTAACAATGCAATAAAATGTCAGTGTTTAGTTGTCACATTATTCAAAGTAGTTGCAGTGTTTCTGTTGTTGTGTTTGTGAGAACATCCTTCCCTTTTTCAAAATCAGAAGTAAGTGGAATGACTTACTGGCATGTGACTGCTTTGTTTCCTTAGGTTTATAATAACTTTCACATTCATTTCCTTGTTTTCTGGAGTTTGATTTCCAGTGTTTATTAGAAAGGAGACAGGCCATTATCTTGAACAGAGGTTACACATTGTGAAGAAAAGAAGTGCCTCAACAACCTTCTATACAACAGCAATAATAAAAGACATAATCATGATTATAGTGTGTTTGTTGTAACACTGTGCAAAAGTCTTAGGCACATGTAAAAAATAAATAAATATTTTTTGGGGGAAATGAATGTTTGGAAATCTCAAAATCAGAGAAATAAACTGACTAATAAACTAAACCAAATTGATATTTTATAAAGATTTGTCAGGCATACACTTTTAGTTTGTTTGATTGGTTAAATGCAATTTCTTACTTACACATTTTCTGCTATAAATAAATTGGAGGATATAGGTCTTCAAAATATTTAAGGAAAAAGTCATTTAGATCAGTATATGATTCGATGATGCTATGATGTTGCATATGATTGATTACATGTTGCTTAAATGGTTTAAACTGCATTTTGGTGTGCACATAATATTGTTTGGTGGTTCCCAAAGAGGGAAAGTTTCACAGCAAAGTTTCACTATAAAATACCCTATGAAAGCTAGCACAATGAGATAATGTATGGGTATTTCCCCACCTACCGAATAAAACATTATTCTCAGGGGGGGTTATTTAGGACAAAAGGGGCTTTATGGTGAAAACATCTGCAAACCGAGTGGAAGTGAAACAGCACTAGAAACAAGTCAAAAATATTGGAATTTATTGATATTGTAATGTATCAAACTGCACAAATAATGTATAAAGCCAAAATTAATAAACTCCCAGGAAACATTCAAAAATTGTTCAGCACACGAGAGGGGGGTTACAATTTAAGGGGACATTTTATTTTCGATAGACACAGTTATAGAACGACCATTAAAAGTTTTTGTATTTCAATTTGTGGAGTGAAACTATGGAATTGTTTGAATGTGGAGTTAAAGCAATGTCCAAACATAAACCAGTTTAAAACGAAATGTAGATACATGGTATTCCAGAGGTACAGAGATGAAGAAGGGGTTTGATATTGGGTTACTTACATGGGATATGGTGCTGCTGTTGCAGCATGATGCCATTTGCAAGATCACTTGTGGTAATGGTGTGGCTGTGTATGTGTCTAGTATGGATATATTTAGAATTTATGTATTATATACAATTTTCATTCATTTATAATTTATGTATCATAATTTATGTATTATACAAATTCATCAAGTTTGCCCTGGTACAGGTAGTTCTAGTTCTAATTGAGAAAGTTATGATTTAATGAAAAGGGGTGGGATTAAATAAGTGTATACTTCTTCTCACTCCTTTTCAAATATGTAAAAATCCATTGTTATCATTTTGTTATAATGGCTGTTAAGGCTACAGTATTCTTGCTTGTTTTTTTTTTTGCATATTTGAAATAAAATCATATCAAATGAAATCAAATCAAACCGAGTGGAAGTGAAACAGCACTAGAAACA
>CABFOS010076444.1:0-11041 GCA_900660315.1 Diretmoides pauciradiatus | reverse complement strand
CTTCCAGATGGATAACTCCTTTTCATTTTCCTTCGTTGACTTTCAAAACTTTGATGTTTTGGGCATCTATCATGCAAGTTCGACGGGAATGACATGGGGCCCCTTTAGGGAGGTTTCCTACTGAGATTGCAAACTCAGTAGGAACCAACCCCCTGCAGTTGCAGTCACTGCGGTTGCCCCATTTTCTCCCAATTGTACATAGTCATTCCCCCTGTCTAAGCTGTCCCGGTCGCTGCTCCGCCCCCCACTATCGGCCTGCGGGAGGGTGCAGAGTAACACATGCCTCCTCCGACACATGTGAAGTCGCCAGCCACTTCTTGTACACCAGCCGGCGAGTATTTTCACCGGGAAGGCATAGCATGTGCGGAGGAACACGTTATCCTCCCCAGCTCCGCCCCCCACCGACAGGCACCCCAACCAACCAGTAGGAGGTGCTAGTGCAGCGACCAGGACAAATCCCCGCGTCCGGCTTCCCACCCGCAGACGCTGCCAATTGCGCCTGTAGGGACGCCCAGCCAAGCCGGTAGCAACCCCAAGGATCAAACCTGCGACCTCAGGGTTGGTAGGCAGCGTCTTTTACCGCTACACTACCTGGGCGGGTTGCCACATTTTGAGACAAGTTTGTCGGCCATCGGGGGCCCCTAATGGCCTGGGGCCCCAAGCACTTGGACCTAATAAGAAAAAGTTGAACATAGTGAAGTTTCTTAAGCTTTAGTCCTTTCTCCCCCACTGAAACTCAGTTTAAAAACTTGGCAGATGCCCTGTAGTAAGATGATTCTGATCAACAACTTCAATTAATCTCTCTTGTGCTCCATGTTTCACCTCAGGCCAAAGCTGGTTTCTCTGGACCTGGGTGGGTGCGAGTTCCAGGCACAGCAGGCCCTGATCAATGCCTTGACTACACTACCCTGCCTCAGGACCCTGGTGCTTGAGGGAAACCCCCTTACCCTCGCACCTTCCTACCCAGGCTTCACGCTGGACAGTCTTCCAGGGCTGTTTTACCTGGATGCCTCCCAGATCACCCCTGAGCAGCGGCATCACTTCAGAGGCTTGGCCAAGATGAGTGGTGAGATTGTCAATGCCAAACCACAGAGCGGCACAGAGTGATGGTCATGATAATGTTCCAAACAAGAGTGTTATGGAAAACACTATTCATACATATACAGAGGTGCAGTCAGACAATGGCTCTGTACAATATTCTAATACATTACTTTATCATTCTTGTGTGTACAGCTCAAATCAGTTATCCCACGTGTAGGAATTAATTCCAACCAAGTGGAAGATACAAAACAATAAAAGCACTGCAACATACATACATACATCAAAACAGTATCACATTTAAAAAAAACAGACAGAAAAAAACAGAAACAAAAGAAAAGGAAAAAAAGAAAAGGAAAAAAACAGACAGGATTTGACATTTGAAGTGTTTCCATGTGACATATTTCACCTTTGGCCACATCTGCTTTTCAAAGCCAAGAATGGCCTAAAACACTGTTACAGTTTTTATCAACATGGTCCTTTTCTGTGTACAGATCTGGTCGTGGACCGGGCAGCAGCCACAGTGAGTGTGCGCAGGATCAGGGGAATCCCAGACCCACACATGAGTGTGGATGAGAACACGCCAGACTTTCCTGTTGTCACCTATAGCTATTTTGTCACATACGAGTTTCCCAGTCATCAAGAATCTCTTAACAAGGTGTCACATCCTTCCAACACTTTTCTTTCACCTTTTTGTCTCTTGTGTTTTTGTACTGAGAGTACAAACCCTTACCTGCCTAAATGCTAAAAATGATGATCAATAACCTTTAACAAACCTGGAACATAGCAAGTGGGGAGCTCAAATCAGGGATAAATATGTCCAGAAACATTGAACTGACATGGAATACTAGAAAGTAAAAATTGCATGGAAATAAACATGTTACTTTCAACAAATATACCTTTAATATGACTTTCTGTGATGTTTTACCCACAGCAACCCAACTGTGAATCTATATTTGACACAGTAGAATATATGAAAGAAGATGGCAGCCCTGATGTCGACCAACAGTCCAACAAGGATGAACGAGAAATGTCAGTGACCGACACTTTAAAACCAGACATCACAGCCTTGAGGATGGACACTGAGGAAAGCTCCCATGATATGACAGCAGGTTAAAACTGGATTCCTTTATTTGAAATAATGTGGAGTATATATGAAACAGAACAACCAGAAACACTGATGCAGCACAGGAAAAACTGTGGTTATTCAAATGGACAGAGAGAGAGAGAGAGAGGCAAGAACCTATGAACTGTTAATACAGAGGAGGAGTGGAATGTAAAGTGTCAGGAAATAATGTCGGTATTGTGTTATGAATTTAACTATCTTGGTCATGTATCCTGTATTAGCCTTACTTACAAATTTTGAGCCTGCAAGGTATTTTTTCTTATCAGGTTCTGTGGCATTTGCACGACTGCTGTCAGAGAATTGTATGGGCAGGCGCTCGATGGAGAGTTCAACATTTCTGTGCATCCTACACCCACTGTATAACCGCTGTTTGATCGTTGATGATTAATTCTATTTTTCTACAGTGTTGAGACACAGCACATCAAAGCTGACATGTGCAGAACACATGGACTTCACCCACACAAGTTCATATATTATTGGTGATTTGAGCTGCTTGAAGAAATTCCTTATTCGAGGACTTTGTCTTAGGGTAGAGGAAGAAAAGGTAAAGAAAATAAAGTTCAGCATGGTGAAATACGATTCTTTAAAATATTTTTTTACTGCTATTCTGATACTGTCAACATTTCACATTTTAGGTCCTGTCATGGCCTGCCTCTTCTGTAGAAGTCCCAGTAGCCAAACCCAGCCAAACCCCCGAAGAGAAGAAGCGAAGGAGAGGGAAAGAAGTGAGCTACTCATTCAGTTTCTCATTCATTTTCATGTTCATTAGCAGTTAAAAAGATGTCTAAATGGTTTATAGTGTCTAGGCTACAATCAGGCTACATAGGGGTTAAACGTTATGAAGTGCTCAGTATGAGTCAACTTGTGGCAGATCAGCTGATAGGATGTTGGTCTAATATCAATCATCTTTCAGTCACCAGCCCAAGAGCTGGTAACTGAAAGATGATTCATATTACAGTTATGGTCCTGCAAACCTAAAATGTTCTAGTGGCCGTCATTGTCGGAGCCTACTCTCATATCTCTGAAGAAATGCATGTTTCTAGTACATGTTGGTCAGGAAAGTAATCGTCAACCTCCATGTGAACAACAGTTTGGATTAGTTTGCTAAGAACCAGAATATGCTCTTGTTACATATGCCTTTGCAGTGCCCTTTTATGTACACAAATCTAGAATGCAGCTCAACAGAATAATTGATTAGATGTCTTTGGTAACTTGTACAGGCTACAAGCAAAGTTGGAGCCAAAGACAAATCTAAAGACAAAAAGAAGCCCGTAATAGACCTGGTCCAGGACGCCCCGATCAGAAGAGTCCTTGGCTCTGTCCATGTCCCCCTTCACAATCTGCTCAAAGGAAGTCAAAAGGTCGACATCCTGTGCGACCTTGGTGTCCTGCTCACAGAGCCTAGCGCGAGGGCCATGGGAACCCTTGAAAAAGTAGGTTTACACTGTACAGAAACTGTAACTATAGAGTTTACACTGCAATGGCATAAGGCATACACATTTTATAAATGGAAATTCAATAAGGGACAGTGGTGGGGCACTCAAACAGGCTGTCAAGATGATGAGACTGAATTCATGTTGATGTGCTTTTAACTTCACTTAGGATCCAGCTAAGAAAATCAAAGAGGACAAGAAGGAGAAGAAATCAAAGCCAAGGGGAGACAGTACAGATGGACAGAAGAATACAGAGGCTTCAAAGGGTGAGCAGAAATCTTGGCCTCTACACACACAATGTCTCATATCATCAGCAGGTGGTGCTGCTGCTGCTGTTGTAGCAGAGCACAAAACCACAGGGCCAGTGGCACCAACAGCCATGTTTCCTGTCAAAGTGTCCTCGAGCAAGACACTGAACCCTTACCTAATAATGGTGGAATGACAAAAAAAAATAGCACATTTTGGTATTTAAAGAAACGTTGGCATCCAAAATAAGGGAAGAAAAAACAGGTAATGTGATTTATCCTCAGTCATTTCCCATGTGCGCCATCTACTTAACCTGCTGAAATCCTGTCTCATGTTGTCCTGTGCAGGCAAAGCAAAAGGACGGAAGGAAAGTGACACAGATGTTCAGATAAATGATACTGCTCCTGTCCAGCTGGAACCAATGACTGTAGAGTTCAGTGTACAGCTAGAGAAATGGCAGTCTGCATCTGAAGCCCACCAACTTCTTCCTCATTCAGCCTCCTAAAGCAGAAGGCCTGGTCCCTCAGCCAGCATTTAGGACTGTGTTCAATAAAGACTGAAAATAATTTGGAAATGTTTTCAAAAGGATGACTGGTACAAAGATTATTGTGGCAAAAAGAAAATTGCACAATGAATTAATGAATGCTAAAAGTTCTGGGTTCACAATATTCATAAAATAAACTGGTTAAAGACTTTTCAAAAGAGCAACAGTTCTTTTTATATTAAACAGCATGATCTTCAACTCATATGTGTAGTCCAAACTACTCATTGCTCAGCTATCACCACTCTTCTTTAGACATAGACCCGAGACGTTCAATTTATACATAAACTTCATTTATTTTTATACAGATATTCAAAACACTAGGTAAAGAAATGCCTAAGTATATCATTCATTTATTTTCTTACAGAAATGGTCATTTAACTGCCAAGTAACTTTTTTGTGTGAAGGCATTTAACTGGAACTAAGAACTTAAGTGTGAAGTACTTTAGATTTAACTGCTTTCTTCTAGCCGATCATCCAGTAGTTCCAGGATGAAGCCTAAAAAAACCTGCAATTAAAGCCAAATAATACTGTGTTTTGCTGCTCCGCTCCCATCAAGAGCCAGCAAGACACTATCCCATGTCTTTCCACTTCGAAAGCTTTCACATGAATTGACAATCCTTTAAAGAGTACATAGCATTTCCAGGTGTAAAAAAATAAACTATAGCTCGCCAATTTTTGCTCAATCAAGTAATTTACAGTTTCAAATAAACATATGTATCATACTAGCTGTGTTTCCCCCTGACAAAGTGTGCAATCGATGTTAGGGTACTGATAAGTTAATCAACTTGAGGGAGACCACTCCTTCTCCCATGACCATAGGTGGACCTACAGTATCTCCTCACACACAATCCCAAGATAGCAAAGCTAACAATTGCCTTCTCCAAGTTTCAAACACAAACCTTTAATTATACGTATGCATTTTAATTGTCTGCACTGTTATACATTTTTGGGTAGTGATTTTAAGGAGACGCTTAAGGGCTGGCTTAGACAATAAAGACGCTTGGCAAAAACAAGCACACAAAACGCACACATAAAAACCAAAACCCCATGAGCATTATCTAACATAATGTGCAAATATGTTGATTGTGCGAACGATGGTCGAGGAAGGCTTCAAAAGGTCTGGTCATCATTGCAGGAGTCGTTCCAGTGGCCGAATACCTCACAGATGTCGCAGTAAGGTCGTTCTTCGTCCTTACTGCCGTGGTAGGTGGTGTGTGGTGGAGAGTCTGGCATCTGCATCTGTGTAGGACAGTCCTCAGTATCATGGAGGTCAAAGCAGTCGCAGATGTCACAGAACAGCCGTGGGGGCGTCTTCTTCTTCCCAGGTTCCTTGGTAAAACTACAACAGATGGGTGTAAGTCAGAGAGGTTGGAAAGTACTTTATATGGAAATTACATTCTAACCACTCAAGTTTGTAAAGATTGTCTGCTATCTACAATATGGGAGTCCAAGCTCACCCGTCGTAGTTATCCAGCTCGCTCGCATTATTCCCGTTGAGAGAGGCAGCTGCCAATTTCTCTAACTTGCCCTCAAGTTCCTCATTTTTCCTCTGCAGGTCAATGATGACTGAATTCAGGAATTCAATCTGCAAACAAGAAGTAGTAGCATCGCTGTTATTGGAGAATGACTGTTTTATGCCATCAACAAATTCAAAATGTACTTCTAAAAGTTTAGATATGAGATTTTACATGGAATATTACCTCCACCCTATGACAAGGATTATAGAAAACCACCCTTCGTAAATCCTAAATAAATCCAAACTTCATCACATCAACTAAAGAGAAATCATAGCTAGGAATCAGTCACTAAATTACCAATCTCGGATTGCCGGCCACTAGTTTTGGGTTATGCGGTCTAGCCAGCGGATCCGAAGAACGGACTTCCTCTTCCGGCCGCCGATCATTTAGTTTTTAGCTTTTACGGCATTTTTTATATAAAACTTTTGCCATACCCTGTCGGCAAGCAAGCTTGTCAAGTAAATACGTTAAACAAATCAATTGGACAAAATACGATCCGCAGATAGCGACTTCCTCTTCCGGGGACCGGTCATCCACCGGCCGTTTTTCAGTGTTATTGCTTTGTTTAACGTATTCGCGATGCGTTAGCTTGCTTGCAGACAGGATATGGCAAAAAGTGTGATATAAAAAATGACCGCAAAAACTAAAAACTAAACTTAACTAAATGATCGGCGGCCGAATATCCTGGCTAGACCGGATAAACCAAAACTAGTGACCGGTGATCCCAGAGGCTTAGACAATCGTCAGACTGATTGAGCCCCTGGGTTCCCAGATTGCTAAATTACCCACTTATACCTGTAGTACCATCTCTTCTGAGTAAAATGTATACTTGACAAACTGAACGTCTAGAATAAACCTATGATAAATGTAATGTTCCTAACAATTTTCACTGGTCAAAAGCCAGTTGTAAAGGTATGGAGAGACCAAGCTTGATTCATCTTTGGAAGACAACAAGTAGTTTTGACACCAACTGTAATGAGTTACACAAATATATTTTTTTCAGAACACAGGACGGCACAGAACGAGAGCCACAGTGATATAACGACAGGCAAATAAACATGCACGAGTGAAGCTGATGAAAAACATTAACAAACCGCTGCCTGATTGTGGAGTAGCATTGCCAACATCAGAGACAGGGAAGGGATTTGAGGAAAAGGAGGAGGAAGAGACAAAAATGAGATTCAAATTAGGACCCACCTACTACCACACAACATACTCAAGCCATCACTGACACAAAATATGCAGTGGAATTTTTTTTACAATAAGCCAAAAAAGAAGCTGGAGGCACTGGAGAAGCCACTGTGGGTGAAATGCTTGATCACAACTGAATAATATTGATCAATGAGTCCGATCAATCATCTCTGTGAGTATTGAGTAATTGAGAATCGGTAATGTCAGAAGCTTATTATGCTTATAAATGACATTTAAAATCATTTTGGCCATTTTACTTCTGTAAAATAAAATACTCTTAACAGGTACACACTTTTTCCAATTTCAAAAGTGAATTCAAATGTATTTCGGCAGACATCAATATCAGAAGCAGTTTTTGTTATTAAATGTCATTTCACAAACAGCACGGCATTCAGCAAAAGACTGATACAGAAAACCCTATGGGCCAAGGTAATCTTTTGTCTGAATGCCATAGAAACCTCCAAGGCGACATCAACTTTGTGGTCAGGACCTTTAAACCAGAATTATCCCATAACAAAGATAACGACTTGTTACCTGACTCTCTGCAATCTCCTTGTCCTCTCTCAACTGGTCCACAACGGCATCACCTGGAAAATACATTACATCCAGTAAAGGGTACATTAAAGCTTCAGTTAATATTTCCACCTCAAGTGGCAAGTGACACATGGAGCCACCAGAACTATCAGCTGTACAGTAGTCATGAGTTAAGCCAGATAGTACCTGAGGACTTGTGGGTAGCGTCGGGCCCAGCAGCCAGGTCCTTCTCCAGGCTCTGAACATGCTCCTGGAGACGAGCCTTGTCCTTCTCTAAGGCCTGGATAGTTCCCTGCAGCATCTTGACTGTGGCACTTTCCCCGTGCAATACAGCTAGCTGTGTAGATAACAAAAGCCATACGCTTCAATGCTGAAAAATGTTTGTGTGTTTATCTTTAGTATGCGTTATGTTTCTTGGAGAAAACTGATTACTTGTTTGCCAGCAAAAACACATACTAAAGTCTCTTACTGTGAGTAAGAGTGCCAACACACATCCAATTCTCACCTCACTCTTCAGGGTCTCCAGCTCCTTGTCCTTCTCTGAGATTAAGGCACTGTTTTTGTGGACGGACTTTTGGAAAATGGCTTTCTCCTTGTCCAACTCTTTCTTCAAGGTGCTCTCACTATGAAATACAAAGTACCTGACTAAATGGCAGTATACAAGTAAACAATCACTCTTAATAAAAGCTTTTTGTATAATAACTTGAAATCAAACAACTAATGCAGGTTAAAGTACAGATTGTCAGCTTTATATAGTATATATTTCATGGTGACAATATTTATTGGGACAACTGGTGTTTCTGATTAGTCAGGTGTGTTTTGTTGCAGTATGAAAGAGCTGGTAATGTCCAGTCTTGATTCTAGGCTTTCATGATTCAAGTCTGCCACTGGTGTCTGTTAACATGAGGAACAAAGGGGTGTCAGTGAAAGTCACGAAACAATTATAAGGCTGAAAAATAAAAACAATCAGAGATATGGCCCAAACACTATGCTTACCAAAGTCATCTGTTTGGAACATGATTAAGAAGAAAGACAGCACTGGTGACTTAGCAAACAACCTGGCAGGCCAAAAGACCTGTCTGGTTGACTGCTGAAGAATTCGCACCATAATGAAGAAAAATTCAGAACTGACACATCAGATACGCTCTCCAGGAGGCAGACATGTTTGTGTCAGTGAGTACCATTCATAACAGACGTCACCAGTAGAACTACAGAAGCTACCACTTGTTAGCCTAAAAAATAGGAGGGCCAGGTGACAGTTTGCTAAGAAGCACCTAAAACAGCCTGCAGAGGTCTGGAAGAAAGATCTGGTGGACAGATGACACCAAGTTGAAGTTGTACCAGAGTAAAACTTCTCAAGTACAAGCAAGTGCCTCCAAACTAATTGAACGGTGCTTCATCTTACAGCAAAACAATGATCCAAAACATACTGTCATAGCAATTTGGGAGTTTTCAGGGCCAAGAAGTCAATCTCCAGATTTAAATGAGACTTAAGGCATACAGACCTCAAAGCAAACAAGTGAAGATGGCTGCAGTACAAGCGTGAAAGAGTAACACCAGAGAAGATATGCAGCATCTGGTGGATTCAATGGGATGCAGACTTCAGGCAGTTATTGCATGCAAATTATATGCCACCAGATACTAAACATTAGTGCTTTATTATTGCACATAATATCAATTTGTCCCAAAAAATATTGTCACTATTGTCTCAGGGGGACTATGTATAAAAAATTTGTCATTTCTAAATAGTGAAATCAATATTTATACAAATACCCTCTAATAAAAGCTGACAATCTATAGTTTAACCTCCATCTGTTCAATTTCAAATCCAAACATTTGGATTATAGAGTAAATGAAGAAAGACTACTTCTTTTCCCAAAACATATTGATGTCACTGTAATCAATAAGTCAAGTAGCATTAAGGGTCTTTAACATCCATTACAATGTCATGATGCAAAATTAAAGACGTGGGATACCTGAAGGCATTATTTGGCGGGCTTTGAAGGAAAAAAACAACATTAACATGCAATACATGTAGAAGTGCATTGAATATTAACAAAAGCCAGACAAATGCATTAATGCGTTACAAGATCTATGAGCTCTGTATTGGGGCAACAAACAGTGTCCTCTGCCATCTGTGTTTTGTGATGCCACCTGCATCAAAAAATAACCACACATTCCCTTACCGTTGCTTCAACTCTTCCAACTGCTTTTTGAGCTTCGAGTGCTCATCCGTTAGCTAGAGGGGGGAGAAAAACATCAAAATAGTTCCCCTACAGTAGTGCAATAGTTTATGTTTTGAATGTTCCAGAAGGAAATGGAGAGGTAAAGTGCTGTACCTTCACTAAGCCACTCTTGTCCTTGTGCTTGTTGTCAAGCTGCTGAGTCAGCCGCTTATTCTCCTCCTGCAGGACTTGCAGAGATTGGGACTTCACAGACCTTTCTTCTTTAAGCTCCTCGCTGAACACACACAAATATCAACCTCATCTAAGTAACAAGGACAACTCATGGAAAAGACACGTGGAGGCAGAAGTAATGCATGTGAAACAATAAAAACTAAGATTAATAAAAATCTTGTTCTATGTCTCAAGAGCATTAACCCGCTCATCACAATACACAATGCAAATAGGGTCTGGGAGGTTTCAGTTGAACCCAAAGCCAAAATGAAGGATATACTCACATTTCCTGGCACATACTCTTGATCCTCTGAGTTTCTGAGCCAAGCTGCTCCTTGGATACATTCAGATCTCCTTGGTACTTGGAATTCTGTTTCTTCAATGATTCCAGCTAAACCAGTGATAACATAACATATACATATTTACAACAAATTCCCATCTTTTTGTTATCTTAGCTGGCAGTGGACACAAGCTGATCGAAGTCCCCTTTTCTGTCTCATTATGTTTCTCTTTGTCCTTCTTTATACCTTATTGTAACTGTAAGTTATTGCTTATTTTATTGTTTTTCTTCATGGCACCTATCGTATCTCTTCAGTCGCCTTGGTGTGGGATCCCTCTTTGAATTGCCCCACACAAGGTTTCTTCACTTTTATTTTCCTAATGAAGGTTTTAACAGGAGTTTTTCTTTGTCGTCACCGAGGGTGAAGGTTGGTGGTACTGGTTAGGCTCGGCATTGGTTAAGTCGGTAGGATGTAGGTAGGCTTGTTATGTCTTTTCAACAGTGGTGGAATGTAACTAAGTACATTTATTCAAGTACCGTACTTCAGTACAATTAGGAGGTACTTGTACTTTACTTGAGTATTTCCATTTCATGCTACTTTATACTTCTACTCCACTACATGTCAGAGGGAAATATTGTACTTTTTACTCCACTACATTTATTTGACAGCTTTAGTTACTAGTTACTAAAGCTGTCAAATAAATGTAGTGGAGTAAAAAGTACAATATTTCCCTCT
>CABFOS010076439.1:0-11015 GCA_900660315.1 Diretmoides pauciradiatus | reverse complement strand
ATTGTTCGAAATAAAACTTTTTCATTCATTCATTCATTATAGGGGAAACAAACAACTCCCCTCTTCTACCTCAATGTCATTCGGATTTGAGTGGACAGGAGCGAGGGCGCTGGAAATGAAATAACCTGTTGTTGTTGTTGTTGTTGTTGTTGTTGTTGTTGTTGTTGTTGTTGTTGTTGTTGTTGTTGTTTTACCGTTTACTGTGTTCGTATTTCTTCATTGTTATGCAATTTAAATTAATGCAACAAATAAATAAAAACCACGTGGCTATCGTTGCTGCAGTGGAACATTATAGCGTATACAATCCCCTTTCTAATTCTTATCGTGAATCCCGAATATAATATAACCGACGTGAACAGTTCAGCTCAGCTCTTTTTTTCTTTTTTTTTGACAAAACATTTTTTTATATAGTTACATATTAACGCTAGAGGGTATACAGTAAAAAGGATCTAAAAAATATATATTAAACACAGTGAACACAGAAATGGTTCTCAGTTCAGCTCAGCGCGTGACTGAAAGCCAGCTTCCTCATACGTCATCAACAGCCAGCCAATCAGCGCTCGCTGTTTCAGAGCTCAGTGCGTGATGCTGAAGAATGTGACAGTAGCGGTTCGTCCTTCTGATCATGTCCGCTACAGAGTCGGTTTGAGCAATGTCGGCGCATTGCATGTAAGCAATGTAACGATATAAAAGGTCCCAGTGGATATGGTAAACACCAACCAGCAGGATTTTAATAGCATTATAGCCTTCGGTGCCCCCCAGGAGTAGCAGCTCACAAATAACTGCTCCCCATGCCAAGGTAAATAACACATCTCTAGACGCATCTCTAGGACAATTCTGTTTTTTTGTTGTCTTTAAGGATACACTCACCTGCGACAAACGATAACAGTATAATAATAATAGGTGCATAGACGTGGAGCTGCAAATTTCCGTTGTATTTACATAGTCTGTCCCCGCTTTTCTGACAGAATGTGATTTTATTTATCATTGGCCAATGAAGGGGAGCAGTGCACCAAGGAGAGGACATTGGCCGGGCAGTGTTTGAACAGATTTGTCATGTTGATTATTAACATCTGTCTCGGATATAACCTCAACTGTGTGGCAGCATAAGGGTTTGATTAAATAAATGTCATTTTAGGACTGGGGTTTTCAAGTACAAGTCCACAAGTGACCTTTTGAAAGAATTCATGACTGAAAACTACTATTGTCCCAATATAGGATCATGCGCAAAAAGTACTGTAGTTCTAAATCAGTTGATCCAATATGACTGACATTTAACACTGACAGTGTACTTAGCAAATGCATTGCATCTTTTAGTCATTCATTCATACAAAACATCAAAGCATTTCTTGCTGTCTGAATACTTGCTTGCTATGATTGGCAGAACAATATTCAAGGAAGGTCCTAATGTCTAATTTTAAAGATCTACACGCACATTCAGAGCACTTTTGACTATTTGTACTTACATAAAGAGACATTATTCAAAGTGCAACTGCAATATTTTGCTCTCATCTGTCCAAAATCTTCGCTATACTTAGAAATAATGCTTCAGAACTGGATATGAGGATCAGACGCAACGTGAACCTAATAAGCAAAAACATTTAAAGCATGTCAGCTCATCAAACTTTCGTGATGTGTTGTGATTCCAGGTAGACATGCTGTAACCTGGACATCAAGGGGCCAAAGATAGGCTCACCATGAAAGGCCCCGGCTCCAGATGGTCCTTCTTCCTGGGCTTCTTGGTGGGGGTTTGCAGCATCTACTTCTTCCTTCACCAGGTGTGGTTTGAGAGGAGCTACGTGGTGCTGTCAGAGGCCCAGGAGAAAGCTGCAGCAGTGGGGGAGAGACCAACCAGTGAGGACCCCAACTGGCGGAAGGAAGGAGCTGCTCTCATCAACCTGCTCCACCCTCACCGTGCAGGTGCTGTATATTGCTTTGCCAAAACTCCTTCACACTGGATACCCACAGGTGACATCACTTAGTATGTGTGGGATGACAAATATGTTGTGGTGTAAACTGCAAGCAAACGCAAATCTCTATAGTCTTTTCATTAACCAGACTCCTTATATAATCAGTAATGCAAAAGCCCAAAAAATATTTCTGACATTAAAGGTTGGCTGATTGGATTTCTTATCAAAGTTTTTCAAAAGAGGGATTTCTTTAATTAAAAAAAAAACGTGTAAATGTTCCTCAGCCAGTCAGTTAATTAACTGATGCACTGACCAACTGACTGATTGACTAATCTGTCAGACTGACATTATTCTGTAATGTACCGATGGTTGTGTCCCTCTAGGTGAGGACAGCCGTGTGGCAGATGAGTTGTACCAGAAGGTGCGTATTCTCTGCTGGGTGATGACGGGGCCGTACAACCTGCAGACCAGGACCCGCCACGTCAGGGCCACCTGGAGTCGACACTGCAACGTGGTGTTATTCATGAGCTCCATGGAGGACCGAGACTTCCCCACCGTGGGCCTGGGCACTAAGGAGGGCCGCGACCAACTCTATTGGAAGACAATCCGGGCCTTCCACTATGTTTATGAGCACCATGCCCAGGAAGCAGACTGGTTCCTAAAGGCGGATGATGACACCTATGTTGTGGTGGACAACTTGCGCTGGATTCTATCTAACCACACCCCCGAGGAGCCCATATACTTCGGAAAGCGCTTCAAGCCTTTTGCCAAGCAAGGCTACATGAGTGGAGGGGCCGGCTATGTGCTGAGTAAAGAGGCCCTGAGGAGATTTGTGGAGGGTTTTCAGACCAAAGTGTGCACGCACACCACCCCGGTAGAGGACCTGGCGCTGGGACAGTGTCTGGAGAAGATGGGTGTACTGGCTGGAGACTCTAGAGATACTTTGCAGCGGGAAACCTTCCACCCGTTTGTGCCCGAGCATCACCTGACTGCCAAGTTCTCCAAGAGTTTCTGGTACTGGAGCTATTGTTACTACCCAATTGTTGAGGCAAGTCCCTTCAAGTCTCAGTGCAGTGAAATGACATAAGTTGTTCAACAGCTGTGAAATTAAACAGATTTGCTCCATATCTTCCTTGGTTAGTCAGACATCCGCTCTTCTCAGTTTTGCTTCTGTGGTTGGATTATCCCTAATTATGGGGCAAGTTATGTTAGGAAGGCATAATGTCTAGAGGGTTTGTGGAAACGTTTTTAATATCATTAGTGTACATCTGCACTTAAGAGAATTATCTCTTCTTTTATTTTGAAATGTAGGCACCTTTATTCTAACCCGGCATAAATATTTTGGTTTTGATGAATAAAGCAGAATGGGGCTATAAAGGATACATCAGAGGGTGAATGACTAAATTAATGAATATTTGATGATCTGGTCCATTGAGAATTCCCTGCGTGACCTTAAGGAGTGAATAGAAATAGAAATGAGTTGGATGCTTAAGTGTATGATTGCAGTGGAGACAATGTCCTGTCAACAAAAGGAAAATTGGTCAATTTGTTACTCATGATCTGGGTAATTTCTTGCACTTTGCAATTAAAATGAGGCGGGTCCATTATTGATCCTGTCAGACATGACACTGCCGTATAAGGCAATAGGTGTAAACAAGCCACTTTGTCCTGGGTCTTTGTAAAGAAAAAACAAGGAAGCAAATGTATCTTTAATAACAAGGTAATATATTTTGATTAGACGGCACAAATGGAAAGTGAGGTTTTTAGAGCTGTCACATGTAGATAAATAAAAAGCTAACGGAAGCTAATAACAGATGCACGCTAAATGTGCTACGTGAGGCCTTTAATACATTAATATAGCATATATATTGATAGTGTCTATCTCATGCCACTGATATTGTTAGTGCTAGCCTTAACTTCGCTGGTGTTGTGCTTTATGCGGATGAACATATTAGAAGTGATTTCTCCATTGGCCTTCCACTCCTCCCACCATCTGCCTTTGTGTTAAACCCTTAAAGCTGTAACTCCCTTTGTGTCATAAATATCACAAAATCGGACCTGACAGATGCAGTGTAGAGGCCAATAGAGGCTGATAATCTTAATCTTATCAGGAATACAGATACAGATACTTACGTCTCAAATGAACATAGTAATTATTTTATGTTAAAATACAATTGTAGCATATTTATTGTGTGCTATAATGCAATTGGAATATGTGTGTTGATCTTATTCTAACCCGTGTGCCTGTGTGTGTGTGTACATTTGTGTATTTGCATGTGCGGTCTACTTCCTCAGGGTCCACAGTGCTGCTCTGACCTGGCAGTATCCTTCCACTATGTGGAGGCAGAGCTGATGTACACACTGGAGTACTACACCTACCACCTGCGAGCCTACGGCTACAGGCCACGCTACCGACCTCCTCTACCCCAGGGTCTGGGCTTCAGTCTGCTCTCACTGACAACCATGACCGCAGAACTTAAAGGAGTTGAGGAAGGGACAGGAAGAGGGAGGTACACAACCCCAGCCAGCTCTGTCGGGGGAAACCAAGCCAAAACGGAGACAGACTCAGGCAAAGGGGAAAAAGACGGTCTAAACTCATTCCCCTTTGACAACAGGACTGCAGTCACACAGGACAGGCAGCACTGATTCTAACTGAGTATTTAACTGTGATTAGTGTGATTGAATCTATATAAGAAGCACTTGGAGCCACTTTTACTCAGTGAATGGATGATATGGACTGTAATAGCAAGCACACGGATATTATTGCTTAACTTGTTTTCTTCTGTCAGTGTTTCCTTGATCCATTCAAATATTTTCTCGTCACTGTAACACCGTAATTTGTATAGAGCGTAGGTGGTTACAACTTGAATATGATTCAGTGGCAGTTCCTGATGGCTTGGAAATCTATGTCTTATCTTAATTATTCATGGCACATCAGAAGTATTGTGTAGTAACACTATCACAGATATGTACTGTATTTAGACTGAGGAAGGAAGGGGTGTATTAAAAAAACTGATTTCTGTCATTCTTACGAGTAGAATCTGATCTGAACTGATATCAGTAATATGAAAAGCTGTAATCACCCCCTTATTCTGACTTTTTATCTTGAAATTACATTTCAAGCAACAAAGTGCATTTCCAAATTCTTCCAAATATTTGAAAGATTTTGCCATTCCTCTTCATAGCCAAATGTGTGTCGTTTCTGATTGTTTTCAGAGTGTTATTTTTAATTAAATTTTGTCTATTTGCTACATCATGAAAAAAATGACTGGAATTGCTTGAGCATTTGTTTCTGTCTACAGTTTGTCTGAACCTATGTTTTTCTATATGAATGTGTGTGTGTTTCAGTATTAAAGACAAAAACCTTTTTAGAAAATTTAATTTGCTTTACCTTTGAGTGATATGAGACGCTCTGATATAAGAGGAGCGTCTTTGAAACCCCCATGCGTATAATGCAGCTGATGCTTCTGCTCAACACTTTGAGGGTCACCCAGTCTGCATAAACAGCTGCAGCAATAATCCAACAAAATGTTAAATTAAAACATTATTTACAAAAAGTATGTTTATTTTGAACTTTGGAGAAAAGAATACTATGGTAAAGAAATAGACTGTATCAGCTGTTACTGTTAATTATGTTTGTCTTCAGATACAACTTATACAAACTGTATAGTTATTAGTAGCTATTATAATCCATCTGGCAGGTGTCATGTGTTCCCATTACACATTTAGTTAGTTGTTTGTTTTTGTATTCTGTGATCTTCTGTTATCTCAGCCAGATGATGTTGGTTCAGTATGAATGTCTATAGCCCCCGACGAAACCTGGAACGAAACACAAATATACAAATATAATCAGAATTGATATACACATGTTTTTTACATATGTAAAATTTCACTTTAATCCAGTATGAAAAGGGACAGCGATATATTTGAAACATATGTTGTGGATGACAGCATACAGAGGGAATTTCAGCAAAACAACTTGAACCATACATCCTACATCTTCGGAAGCCCAGCTATTCAATATGTTTTACCCATTACCCAGGAAGGGTGTTAAGCTATGGAAATTGGGTGATGTTCCATCTGTTGACAGAAAGACAAGAGGCACTCACCTCAGTCTACACTTGTTGAGGAGAATGCCTCTCCTCTCTGGGTACTCTTTCCTCCAGGGACCATTATCTGTGAGAGTATAGACATCAAAGGATTGTACCATAAAGACCCATACTCCATATGGGGGGAACAGAGGGTCATTTTGAAGTCTGACGAAAATCACAAAAAATCAAATGCCCACAATAACCAACAAGTCCCACTCACCAGGATCTGAGTTTCTCCGTCCCATAAGACCAACAAAAATGTCATGCATCTCTCCTGATAAGAGATAGGAGAGTATCATTAAATGTTGTGATTTCAGATGTTTTTAGCCTAATTCTAAGAAAAACAAGCAGTTATCATTAAAAATAGAAATTAGCCTTACTTTTATGTGGTGACTTCACAGCATTTGCATCTGATTAAAAAACATAAATAATTTTAGGAGAAAATAGATCACCTTGCAAAAAAAGCACCCGTTTTATCTTAAACTCTGCGCTGAAATCCTCGGATCAAATGATACTTCCCGGATACGGTTGGCAACAACACAATTATTATAAGTTTTCATTCCGTTCAGTTAGTCCACTCATCACCACATGTATACGAGAGGACTCACCGGTGCTTCTTCTGCCCATCAAACCCACAAAGCTGTCGTAATCCAAATCGCTATACCTCTTCAGAATGCTCCGCTGGATCTCTCCCAAACCCGCAGTCTGCTGAAACGATGAGAGGGAAATGAGTCACAGTTTCGGTTTCAGGAGCAAACACATATGCGCCAGGAAACATACATCTGAAGTTGATCTGCGCGACCCGGGCTCCTCGCATCTGGAGTGGCTGTAACGTAGTTTCATGACGAGGAACAGAGTCACCAGCAGCAAACCTCTTCTCATCTTCTTTACACCACCTGTGCAATAATGGTTACTGTTATCGTGTTTTATTTGGCTGTTTCCTTATGGGCAATGGAATTCGAAACATTTGTTGAAAGCAAAACTGTGTTTACTTAATATCATAATTCCTAATTGTGTCATCTGAGCCCTGTGCGGAGTCTCCTACTGTACCTGTTGCGCGTAAGCTGCTGTGCGCCTGGTGCGTAAAAGCGCACGGCAAGTTATGGAGAGATGAAATTAGTGACTTATTTTTATTATAATATATTAACTCTTGTATTTTATATCCTCTCGCAAGAATTCGTCACATTTAAAGACGTAAATAGACGAAAATATAGCTTCTGTAGTCATAGTAGGCTATGCAGTATATCTCAAGAAAAGCATGGCAACAGCTGATAGAAATACAATTATGTTTAAAAACGCACTTTTACCTGTGTTCTGTCGATCTGATAATCTGGTGTTAGAGGTAAGTGCGTCCTGGTGCGGAGCGGTGAGGGGACAGTTCCTGCTGGAGGTCTGGTGAGGACAAAGTGATGCGTCCTCCCTTTGGGTTGTTAAATAATGTCCGGCTACCTGCGTAACTCCAATCAGCAACTGAAGCGTAGGTGGGGTATCATGTCTTATATTGCGTTTTGCTCTAGGCCTTCTCACGCTCGGAATGATGACCAGTGTGATGCGCAGTGTGAGCGCCTGCCTCCTTTTCCCAAAAAAAGAACACAGTGATCGGACCGACGTCAGAGTCCGTTTTAAGTTCGTGGATACGTTCAAGCGCCTGTCCGTGGAAGTTACATTTGTCTTGAATAGCCTATGCTTTCAAGCGTAATTTGGCTTTAAGTAGATGGAAATGATAAATTATTGGCAACAAGTACTTAACATTTTACAATCACATACAGCAGAATTCGTATTTGATCATAGTTGATCTGCTCATTCTATCTCCTTGCCAGCAGCGGCTGAGATGCTGCTCAAGGTGCCTTTTCCACTCCACTTATTGACATGGCCATTGTCAACATGCTAATCTTTTTAGGAAGTCATTATACAGATGGCACTGCCTCTGCATGTCATCATGAGAGATGTATGATTCTGGATACAGATCATTCAACGGTGTGCCTGCAGTTGAACCAAACAAAATCAGTTAATTCAACATTTGTATCCACCTACATCACGTTGTCTCAAATATGTTTCTTGAGAACACTAATTCTTTGGGAAAATAATAGTTGACACCAGTAATAGATCAAATTCAAATCAATGCAAATGCAAAAATATCTGACACAAGACCACAACTTCATACAATGATCATACAATGAGTGGTTTAATAAAACCAAGTCAAGCAGGGAATAGATGTCATGATTGAGAGTAACCAGACATATGAGTACAGCCACTGCAAATAACACTCTTCTGAAGAATTCTCCCAGAGGTGCCAAGTTGTCATGAACAGACTTCAGTCTGTCCAATTGGTGGGACAGACAAATCCTCATATTGACACAATGATTGACATGCGTATCTCTGTTTCTTTCAAAGGGTCTTTGAAATTGTTTTATGGGTAAATTCTCTCTTAAACGGCTCTGACAGGCGCAGAGACCAAATGTCTATCTTGCAACTTGTCTTAGGAATAGATTGTGTGACCCGTTTTAGACATAAGCAACCATTACATAATTCTAGGTTATCGAGAATATGTTTATGTAACACCATCCCTGTACATGAGTTGGGGCATAACAAAAAAAACTTTTGTGTGATGAAAGCAATCACTAGTTGATCTTGAAAGCAGTGCTGAATTGACGGATCACTATTCTACATATTAATCTTATCTTGCTGGAATGGAACATCCAATTGAGTATCTGAATGCTTAAGTTTGAAGCAAACCATGAAAATACACCATACCTCTAATGAGATATATGCATGCATCAGCATGCTGAAAGCAACTAAAGTCATATGCTCATACCAAACCTATCATTTTTCTTGCAATTAGCCAAGCAATTACACTACAATTTGTGTTTATGGACACATTTCAGAATGCTAAAGAGCATGAATATTTCAGTAATGCAAAGTCTGCAGTCATAGCTGTGAAACAGGTTGGGGGAATTAGATATCAATGGGCTGTAGCCTCAGGAGACTGAGGCCTGACAGGGGAGGGTAGAAGACCAACAACTGACAGCAAGGCAGAAATCCAAATGCGTTTCACAAAAGGTTAACGCTGCAATGTTTTAGTAATGACCTCCCGTTTCCATAGTTGTCTAGTTCCTGTGTGTAGTAGCTGGGGGAAGAGGGGAGGGGGGTTGCAGCAGTGCAGGGGTCCCGGTGGGGAGATCTGACACAAATGGGGAAGTCATTAATTGCATTTTTACATTATTGATGACTGTTTTTTCCTCCTTCATGGTAATCAAAGTGGCCCTCTCTGTGGACTAGCAGAGAGCATTGGGAGAGACTGCCAGGGGCTGTTTATCCACTACATGCTATGGCAGGGAAAGCTTCTCATCCAACCCGGGTTAGATGAGAAGGTGTTTGGAAATGGCTTGATAGTCCCAGTATACATTATACTGCAGGAAATGATGACATGCACCTTCTTCTTCTGTATAGTGGCATTGATTTCATTCATTCTCTTTTCTTGGCATTCTGAATATTTCTTACTTAATGACAACCTTCTTGTGATCAAATTCTCAGCATGTTCCAGTGGCTGACAGCATTGCCTCCCTTAACATGGCCTGGGCGACCACGGAATCATAATTACTTGAAGTGTGTGTGTGTGTGTGTGTTTATGCAAATGCTTTTTGCCTTTTTACACATTTGCTATGTTAATGTTTAAGTTTAAGTTTATTGATATTTAAAGTGCAAAATCACACCGAAGTGTCTCTATACACTTTACAACAATACAAATATAGACAATATACAATAAACTATACTATGCAATAAACAAACATCAATATACAGTCAAATCCAAGATAACAAACAACATAAAGAAGTGAAGAAGAGGAAAGAGGGAAGAGAAAGGATGTAGAAGAGGCAGAAAAGAAGAGGAGAGTCCGGGGTCAGGGACAGGGGAGCTATAGTGTAGATCGTAATACTGAGACAAGAGGTGAGTTTTGAGTCTGGATTTGAACATTTCAATGGATGTGGCATTTCTGACTGTGAGTGGCAGCAGGTTCCAGAGGTAGGGAGCACGGTAAGAAAAGGCCCTACTGCCAGACCATTTCTTGTGGGTTCTGGGAACAGTGAGGTAGCCAGCATCTTGTGAACGGAGGGGGCGGGGAGGAATGGGCAGGATAATCAGATCAGAAAGATACAACGGGGTTTGACCATGTAGTTGTAGCTTTTTAAGCATGTACAGCAGTCGAGTCTGGATGAAACAAAGGCATGAATTAAGGTTTCAGCATCTGTATTGGTAATCATGGAGCGGATCCTGGAAATGTTACGGAGGTGGTGTTGCTGTGCTACGAACAAGCACCAACTACTTTGTATTCGTTTCTGTTGGGTGTGTGGCCTGTGTTTGTATCTAAATGCAAATGCAAAGGCAAAACTATCCAACAAATAAGGAATAATGGAACACTGTTTTGTGCTATTGGATTTGATGAACAAATATAAAAGGCATTTGAAATTAAAATGTCTTAAGTTTGAGGTTATTCATGGTACATGTTGGCATGTTTTTTCTCAGTCACATGAGCTCCCCTTGCAGCTATAGGGAGAACTGAGGTGACTACAAGAAAACATATAATTTCCTCTTCCCCTGACAGCTCAGCAGGAGGTTCATGATTGGCTCAGTACCAGCAGGTAGCCCATGGTGGCTATAGGTGCAGCAGTACTGGAAGAGACAAAAGACACGTGTGTAGTTTTTCTACCGCAGGAACTATCCAGGAACTTAGTACTACTGATAGTTAGTTCCAGAAACTTAGTACTATTGGTACTTCCCACTGGGGAACTTTCCCCGAAAAAGGTTCTTCTTGGATTGTTCTCGGTCCCAAAATAGTTCCTGCTAGCGAGTAGTAGTAGTAGTAGTAGTAGTAGTAGTAGTAGTAGTAGTAGTAGTAGTAGTAGTAGTAGTAGTACTTTTTGGGGGGACCAGGAACCATTGGGGTGGTGTTAGTACTTAAAAAACATTAAATGGATCCACTTGCAATCCATTTACAATCTAAAATCCAATCCAATG
>CABFOS010076437.1:0-10721 GCA_900660315.1 Diretmoides pauciradiatus | reverse complement strand
CACGAGAGGCACAGATGACAAAAATACATTTTGCTTAAGCTTCACTATAATATTCAATGTATTTTTGTCATCTGTGCCTCTCGTGTATGTAACTTGACCTCCATCCGCCAAGAGGTTTGACTTTTCTTGACGAATTAGCACTTTATGTCAGCTCAGCTCAGTCATTTAAGACAACCCAGCATACAAGTGGCCAACTTATTTGCCACAAAAATGTCATCTGTGTTTCCAAACAACTATCAACTATCCATCAGATAACGGAGAAAGTGTAATTGTTGTTGTTGTGATTGCACTGGACAGCAAACTAAAAGTTTAGTTATTATATTAGGTATATAAGTGATCCTCAGTAAACACTGGAGCACTGATGATGGCTCCAGCAGTGATGAGCGTCTTATTTATTTACATTTTGATGCATGCACTTTTAGATATGGTGATTTAGATATAGATATGGTGCATTAGTCTGTGAGCTTCTCATTCCTAATCTCTGTCTGCTTTTTCAGGGGTCCTGGTGGAAGAGGTCCTTGGCCTAACCCTAATGCCAACTCAGTGAGTTACATTCACTTCCATCTTTATCTGTCATATGACCTAGTGTGTTTTTAACAACTCTAGCTCATGTTTTTTCCTCCTCCTTTCAATTCTCTCTACAGATAGCTTATTCATCTTCATCTCCAGGAAACTATGTGGTAAGTGTCTTGTCACTAACTCTAGTTTGGCTGTGGGCACGGTACTATTACAAGCCATAAAATACCTGTCATGCAGTGATATTGAACAGGCATTCTGCCACCTAGATGCCTAGATTTCATCTCACATTCCCTCCTCTTTTTTCCCTCCACCCCTCAGGGCCCACCAGGGGGAGGCGGCCCACCAGGAACTCCTATCATGCCTAGCCCTGGAGGTGAGTTATACACTCCTGTTTCCCTACTGATTTCCTCTTTTAGCCGCTCTTGAATGAGGGCTCTGACTGTGAAACATCAGAGCTGTTCTCTGTCAGATACACATCTGTCTCTGACAGACTTACGCAGACAGGGTGTTAAACACAATATAAAAGTGTAAAGCATTGATATATGGTGAAATGACACATGCAAGGGAAATGCTTTAAAGGTCAAGTACTTTCTAGCTTGCATTTTCAATGCACACATGTTAAATGTACTTTTTTGCACATTTTTAAAGTGATTTTTAGCAGTGTTCCACAGCTAAAAAGTGGAGACAGTTACAGCTATATAAAAGAGAAGCAGAGGCCTGTCACTATCAGTCTGCAATCAACTGAGTGATCCAGCTCAGCTTTGACCCATCAATCTAATGCCTCTGTGGAGGATTAGCTGAGAACAAAACACTGTGGGCTGACATCCTGTAGATGTTCTGTTTCTGTCGGCCTGTGGAGAGCTTCTTTTTGTGTCCACTATTTATTATTTATATACTTACCTCTATTGTGATACGTTGCCGGGGCAACCTTGTGCACAAAACGCTCCTGCTCACACGTACAACAGGAGGGAGCACATATTTCCACTGCAGCCGCCAAGACACACACACACACACACACACACACACACACACACACACACTCACCTCCTACCTAACACACCACCCACTCAACACTGCTACCCGTCACCCCCCCCAGTCACGACAGCACAAGCTAGATTCAGGGACACTAACAGGCAAGAATCTCTCCACCACCCCACACGCGTACTGCCTCTCTTCCCCTGGCTTTCAATCTCTTATTCTTATTTTTTCCTGCTTATCGCTATCTCCTCACAACTTTCTGCCTGCAATGTCAGATCAAGGTCACCTCAGTCTTTTCAGGACAGACAAACACATGAGGAAGGACACATCATGTACTGGTTTCTGTTGACTTGCTAGTGCCTCTGTGTAAACGCTCTCCTTCATCACATGATTGTGGTAATAGGCACACAAGCTTATCATTGCACATAAAGCCAAAGTGAAGATTGGTTGATTGATTGAATAACATTGATTATTTACTGGAAATGAAAAATGCATGGGTCAAATAATGATGCCAGCATGTTTGGGCAGTGGCCATGGTTGTTAGCAGAATGAACTAAGACTATGTTAAATACATTGAAGTACAATGCCAATCCAGTTCCCTCAGTGCAGCTCAGATTATTACTCATGCAATAACCACCACCAACACCCCTCAACACACTCACTGTATTTCTTTTGACACTTTTTTAAACAGATTGGAAGTGCATATGAAAGCAGACGAGGATGACAGGGGTAGAGCACTGCTGTGTGTACGGGAGGAACAGGCCGCCTCACAGCCTGAATGTTTTGTAATGTCCATGTTTAAGTAATAGCCTAAAAACATGGTGTCTTTCTTTATAGACTCAACAAACTCAAGTGAAAACATCTACACAATGATGAACCCCATCGGCCCCGGTGGAAATAGACCTAATGTGAGTAATGTTGTTAATTGTTGAATATCCAATGAAGCACAGGATTTTTTAAAATCCTGTTATTATATATTTATGGTAAACAAACAGCCACCCAAGTATAAAAAGGTACAGATAAATTACCTGTTTTAATATGTATTGTTTTAGTTCCCAATGGGACCAGGTCCTGACGGGCCAATGGGTGGGATGGGCGCAATGGAGCAGCACCATATGAACGGCTCGCTAGGTGAGTTTTGAAAGACACCAAATCTAGCAGAAATAATAGCAGAAAACATATTAATTCTGTACCCAGCTAGCACTTGGTATCAAATCCTTAGTGTATTCAGTATAACCTGTTAGCGCCTGTGAGATGGCCTTTAATAGTGTAACTCTGTCCCCTTGTGGCTGGTAAAGGGAATATTATCTCCCCTCCTGGTATTGATCAACGCTAAAACAGATTAGTTGGGCACTAAGCAGGCCCATTGATTGTGGAGACAGGTGAGATGTGATCAATGAAGCCGATGGAGTTGGGGCTCATCTGTATCTGAAACAAATAGCTTAATTAAAGGCCATTACCTGTGAGAGGGCAGCTTGTCCTTACTTTGAGGGGATTTCCTGCTGGGGCGGTAACCTGATGTTGGCAGGTAGCTGAGCAGCAGTTGGCGGTTACCTTGTAATAAGTCACATTTCTCTTTTGTCAATCTCTCTGATCACAGGCTCTGGTGACATGGATGGGTTGCCAAAGGTGAGACTCTAAATAATTTCTCTGTCTGTCTGCCTGTCTAATGCTGTATATAAGTCAGAAAGAGCTCTGCGTTCTCATTGGTCGGTTTTCTTTGCGTCCTAGAATTCTCCCAACAACATGGCAGGCATGAACAATCCCCCCGGGACTCCACGGGATGACGGCGAGATGGCAGGCAACTTTTTAAACCCATTCCAAAGTGAAAGTGTGAGTACCTTCTGGGATCAACACACACTCACACATAGCATGCAAACACAAGCATGGAAGAGAACCACATAGTATGCTTTCTCTGACGCATGGAGAGAATGTCATATAGTGCGCTTCTCCTGATTAATTCAAGACTGACAACTGATCTTTTGTCTTTGTATTCTAAAACTCCTTAACATTTTCCCTTTGGCTGGACTATGCTCTGCTTACTGCTAGTTTACTGACATAGACAAACCAACAAAAAGGTTCTAATGTGATAGATAGTGATGCCGTTTACCTGGTGTGTGTTATAGATACTGCACTAAGGCTGGCATACTGGGCGTCGAGTGTAGTCAGTTGTATTGCTTTCAATTTGAATTGGGTAGAGTAACAATTTAATATAGTATTGGCTTATCTTTTCCCCCCTCCCTCTTTTCTCTCTCTTTACAGTATTCACCCAACATGACGATGAGTGTGTGATTTTTTATTTTATTTTATCTTTTATTTTATTTTATTTCTTTTTCGTCTCCCCTTACTCTAATCTCCCTTTCCCATCCACCCCGGTGCGTCTTGCATTACCCTCCTCCCTCCTCCCTACCTCCTCCTCCTCCTCCTGGATGGTGTGCTGCGCCACACAGCCCCTGGGGATGCCCCTGGAAAGCAGGACTCTCCTCAAGGCCCCCCATCCCAACACCTGCAAAATGGGGGTAAGAACATGAAACAGTCTCCAAGCAACATGAAGGGTGTCTTCACCGATTCTCCTTGCCGGCCGGGCGTCATCACGGGCCCAGGACAGTGAGAGCCCCAGCCTGCTCCTGGCCCATCTCTCCCAAACCCACTACCTGCCCCTGTGGGTGGCATTCACACCCAATCAAGGTGCCACTCTGCAGCCAGCTCCACTCCAACCACCACCACCACCACCACCACTCCATTATATTATGCTGATCATAACTTAAATTATGAGGGCACGCAGTAGTTGACTGATAGGGGCTGAAAAACCCTCATTTCAATGACTCTGCTCTTTTGGGGGGGTAAAAAAAGATGAACTGATACTGATAATGTTATTTTAGGGCAGGAATGGTTTTCATTAAATGTTTGTATTTTTGTTGTTGATGATAATATTATTGTTATAATTTTCATAATTGATATTATTGTACTAATGATGTAGTTATGATTTCCTGTAAAGGGCACATCTTATCTCAGCAGCAGCATCAACAATGACAGAATAAGCACACACTCGAAAAATGCACAATGATTTTCTGTTTACATGATTTTAGGTATTTGATGTTGTTTGTTTTGTTTTGTCAGATTCCCTTCACATACCGCTCCCTGAACTCTCTTAGGAACTTGTAGCTAGCGTCTTCACTATCTGAAAGTTTGTAGCATCAATTGCAGAAACCTAAACTTAAACGTATGATAGGAATAACTGACTGTCCTCACCTTATGAAATGGTTTGTGCTGGGATGTTATCTTGGCTAAAACTATCTATACAATAAAAAGGGGCTTTTCCACAACCTTGCTGTTTTCTGGCACAATTTGCCTGTTGGTACCTGAATCAATCTTCCAGGCATCTTGTCTGAATAAACCCCCCTCCTCACAATATTCTATGGTTATACTGTGCGGGAATGGACTGTTGGAATTCCGCAAATGATTTTCCAGACACGTGGTTTTGAACATTTGTTTCGATTCTTGCCTGACTGCCCATCTTTTGCCATTTCTCATCAGTAATGGACAGAGAAAGAGAAATGTGTAGATCCTCTTGTCTCTTCTATGGATTTGGTCTTGCCTGTAAATACAACATATTTAGCTTGTATTGTGGTTGTTTTATTATTTGTTATTTACAAGTTGTCTGTGAATCCTAAAACGTGTCTCCTTCCCCATCATCACTTTGTTTGATCTCAATCTCACTATGGACTCAAGTGGCAATGTTTCCTCCTAGGACTCATTCTGGTCCTTTTGCCAGTGTCTCCTTGACTGTGAACTGGGAGAGATTCTTGGACCTCTGATGCACGCAGAAAGCCTGCCCTCTTGTGTTCAGTTTGGGTTGAACAGATCCTTATGATCCACTGTCTTAACCCAGACGACACAGGCTAACTAACTAACTTTCTGCTTGGAACTCCCATCAACCAGTTCCTTCTGTGGGTCCTGTATGTTCAGGATAATGGATCTTGGGTATCGGGTGGCTGTAGCAGCACTGGGGATTGGAGTAGAGTGATGCAACTAGGGGTTAACGAATGATGCAGCCTCAGTAGTCTAAAGAAGAGGAACAATAATGAGTTAATTGTTTTTCTTTGAATTTCTATGAAGAGTATTCAAGAGAAAGAAACATGTAATGCCCATAGAATCTGCACACTAAGACAAACCATGGTTACATTTTACTCTATTTAATTAGTTATTTTTGGTACGTTATGTACCCTTAGCCTGATCGACCCTCTGTCACTGTTTCAAATATATAAATTACTGTATTTCTCATGACATCACTCTGCAGCACTTACTTTATAGCTGTGTTCAAACCAATAGCAAAAGAACCATTGTAGCCTCTATTGGTTGGTGATGTACTTATCAATTTTCTGATATCAATGTGAACCAGATTGTATTCAGAGATCAGCAGGGACATCTCCAGGGTTGGGCTATCAGTGGCCTGGGAAACACTCTCCGGTGTTCCTTCAATGTACTGACACACACCTCCCTTTACTTCTCCGCTCCTGTCTTGCTGCAACCCCATCCCTCACTCCTCAGACCCTTCCCCTTTTCTTTAATTTCCTTTTTTGTAAATACTGTATAATGCATTTTGATATCATTGACATGTTTTGATATGTCAGTCACTACCAATGAATACAACTTAAAGTAAATTATAAATAAACTGTCCATGTTTTTCATAATAGAGAAATGATGCGCTTAAGATTTGGTTCATGTTGGCAAACACTAAATTCACATCCAAAATGTATAGAATACAGTAACTCAACAAATGGAAACTGTATGCGAAAGACTTGTATGGTGGGGAGGATGAAATAGGTTAAAACTGCCACCAAATATCTTGTAAGGACAGAGAGAGGTGAATGAGGATGTTGAAAAGGTTTCTCATGCAGCTGCGGCATCCTCGCTCTGCCCTTGCATCCGCCTGTGTTGTCAGTTAAACTTTACGATCGGCTTTTGAATAATCACTTGATCGATTATTCCAAAGGGCATCTTCTCATCCAAAAACATGTGACCACATATTACAGTTTTTAATATGAAGGATTTTTATCAATTTAAGAAAAAAACTTTTAAAAAGGAAAAAATACTTAGAGAACCTCATTTTAAATTAAGAATAGATCAAAAAGTAATACTTATGGGGAAAAACTGTGTCCTTTGCTATTCACTCCTGTAATAGCGTTGTATAGATTGATGCTCTCTCACTGATCCTCTCTCAGCCCTCTGTGTATATCGATTGTTGGCCATCTCTGTACTTCTATTGTGATGTATAATACTGTACCATTAGGAAGATTTGCTGGGTGGGTGGGGTGGTTATGTTGGGTCAGGGATGGGTGGGGATTCAAGGGAAGGGAATATAAATGATTCTCCTGTACCATTCATGGTCCTTTCTGATGACACGGCAGTATTCAATATGAAGCAGTCTGTCTCTTGGGTTTGCTTTGTATTTCATGGTAGGGTAGTTCAGAATCTTGTCTTAGGGACTTAGGTGTCTTGTGTAGGTAATAAAGATGTCCTTTGTATGTTTCTTTATATTGTAAAGTTTCTTTAGACTGAAAGAAAAACAGATAATTTGCTTATCAAAAAAGAAACAATGCATCAATAATAAATGTCATTTGATTTTTCCCTGTTGTTTGAATCTCTTCCTCTGAGCTGATAGTATGTCCCCAGTATAAGCAAGATAGATAGATAGATAGATAGATAGATAGATAGATAGATAGATAGATAGAGATGCTACATGTTGTGTACAGTAGTCCTACAGGCTACGATAATTTGAGACACTTAATTTTAGAGTTTTTATAAAAATATTCATCTCATTGCTTTGAATCACATTAATCTATGGAAATCAATTTTCCAGCGGATGGTACATTCACCAAATTATAAGTCAATCTTTTAAATTGCATGTTATTAGTATGGCCTAGGACAGTCAAATCAGTATTCATATGTCTTTCAAAGCAAGACACTAGAGAAACAAGATGCTGAAGTGTAATGTCTCACTCTCTGCAGTCAGGAGCAATATCAGTGAATAGAAATATCAAATGAATAAGAACAGGGTGGGAAATTAACATTTTTGTAAGTTTTGGTTGTGGCTGGTCTGTGCGTGTTACTCACCACAGGTTCATTTCCTGCCTTGGTTATTTTTTCCTGCCATATTTTACTCAACTTATAAAGTTTGTCTCAATTTGCATATTAATATCCCACTGACCCTCAGTATCATTTCTTAACATAATTGTCAATCACATCTTCCAATCGTTTTCCAATTCATTCTTCATGAAGCTGTGATGACATTACTTTAGTCAAAGCTTTGTATTGAAGTACATTAAATAATGTTTTTTTGTGATTATATGAATTTCCCGTCTTTAGACAGATGCTAACTTTAGAAGTGAAGTTAGTTTTTCCCATATCAATAAAACTAGTCCTTTAACAGAAGAAGAAGAAGAAGAAGAAGAAGACACGGTGACCTCAGTATGACGGGATCAGTCTGGTCCAATAGGAACGCAGGAGCCTCGAGGTCACCCGGAAGTAACCTTGCCTGCTAAAGAGACAGACGGACCTGGGACCCCAGTCTGGGCCCTCTCCGGAACAAAACAAGCCTCCACATATTATTTGATGGTAAGATCCAGTTTATGTTCCATACCTAGGGTTATCACATCTCTGGTCCTCTGTCCCGCAATAAGCAATACGGTGAAAGACACGCGAAACCCACACGAGCTAAAAGCTCAACTCAACGTTAGCTTGCTAACATTAGCATTAGCTTCCCGTCTGAAGAGACAGTGGCACAGTGCTGAACTTCTAAGAAAGTTCTGGAAACCTCTGGCTAACCTGGTAGTCACTCAAAACATATTGGAGCCTAGCTATCCGATTAGTGATAGCGACTCAATCGCAGGCTATCGGGCTTACTAGTTACCGATAATGTTATAAAGTGGATAACTAAAATCGATTCGCGTCTGGATTAGTATCATCCGTCTTGACTGATCGCTGCTTTAGCTAGCAACGCGGTTAGCGGATGATTATGGCAGCAACTGTGTCATTGAAGCATTGAGGTGGATTTCTCTTAGCGCTGCAGCTTAGCTAGATACATGCTATTAAGATATTAAGCTTCTTTTTCGTATGTTGCATTCTGCAGATGACTGAAAAAGAGGAGACTATCGATGTTCGTGATAGTCATGACATTGTCCTGTCAACCAAGACGTCTGGACGAACCTCGCTGCTGGACAGCGGAGAGGACTTTGAGATGCTAGATGAAGAGGATATTGATGACGACCCCCCTCCCCTGGAAGATGCCGGGGATGGGAAGAAGAACAAACCAGAGGAGTCTGGAAAGACAGAAGCAGACAAAGATACGGACACTTCAGCCCCAATGGAAGAATGGCTGGATGTATTTGGTATGTAGGTGAAAGCATGAACAAGACATGGCTAAGTTGGAGAGGCAGGATTGTGACTGGAAGGTTGCCAGATTACATCCCAGACCAGATGGTAAAATCTTAATGGGAAAAGGAAACACAGCATACTCTTCCCTCCTGCAACAAATTGCCCTTGATCAAGGCACTTAACCTGCAGTCGCTCCAGTGGAGCTGCTCAGTCACCAGCACTGTGGTTGTACTGAGCAGCTCCCAGGTATCAGTGTGTGTCACTGTATGAAGCATGTCATTTCTGAAAAAGAGCATACATTCCCTGGATAAATAAAGGTTTATAAAGCTTCTAAATAGGTCAATGTGATAACCAAGCAACGCTGATATTTGATCTGACTGAGATTTCTATTACTGTGTCTGAATGCAGGTAATGACCAGCTGAAGAAGAAAATCTTGGAGGCAGGGAAAGGGCGAGACAGCCGGCCACAGAAAGGACAAAATGTCAAGATAAATCTTAAGACCTACCTGACTGATGGGATGCTTGTAGAGGAGCAGCCCGAGGTCTCTTTCACACTGGGAGATGGTGATGTTATCCAGGTAAAAATAAACCTACTCATATATGTTTTTGTTTTTAAATAGGAATGCATAGGGAGATTTCAAATGCTTGTTTCAGGTCCTACACAATATATCTTCAGATTACTGATAGCATACTTAATATGTCAGTATCCTACTGCAGTGAGATGTTTCTCCTTTCAGGCACTGGATCTTACAGTGCAGCTCATGGAAATGGGAGAGAAGGCCCTCATCCAGGCTGATGCAAAATATGCATATGGTGCACGGGGGAGGTAGGCAATGTGTTTCAGTCTCACTGCTATTCATTGTCTTCCTTATTTTATAATATTCTCTTTCTTCTTGTTGCAGTTTTTATATCCACACAAAAAAGGAAGGAAGGTCCAGGTCAGCAACTCCCGTTTCTAGCAATTTATTCAGCCATTCAGACGTATATAATAAATTGCTAGAAACAGAGTTGCTGACCTGGACCTTCCTTCCTTCTTTGTATGTATTTTTGAGGTTACAGCACCCGATTTCTTTAGAGACTACAGTGAGCACGTTTGATACTTTTTGCAGTTTTAATATCGACAAAGATATTAAAGAATTATATAAAGAAGGCGAAGCTCTCGATTTACCGGTCGATCTACGTTCCAACCCTCACCTATGGTCATGAGCTTTGGGTAGTGACCGAAAGAACGAGATCGCGAATACAAGCGGCTGAAATGAGTTTCCTTCGCAGGGTGGCCGGGCTCAGCCTTAGAGATAGGGTGAGGAGCTCGGACATCCGGGAGGGACTCAGAGTAGAACCGCTGCTCCTCCACGTCGAGAGGAGCAAGCTGAGGTGGTTTGGGCATCTGGTTAGGATGCCTCCCGGACGCGTCCCTGGGGAGGTGTTTCGGGCATGTCCAACCGGGAGGAGACCTCGGGGTCGACCCAGGACACGCTGGAGGGATTACATCTCTCGGCTGGCCTGGGAACGCCTCGGGATTCCCCCGGAAGAGCTGGTGGAAGTGGCGGGGGAGAGGGCTTCCTGGACTTCCCTGCTGAAGATGCTGCCCCCGCGACCCGGACCCGGAAAGCGGAGGACAACGAGACAAGATTTATTAGCAAATAATAGGGGTAAGACTAGAGAAGCATGTGCTTCATCCTATTCCTTTTCGGACAGAGAATGTTAAATTTTTTATTGGTTATTTTGTGTGTGTGTGTGTATGTGTATATATTTATATTTATATATATATGTATATATATTTGAAGAAACAACTCAAGGCCAATTTTCCGCTACCATGGTTTCACGATTTTACTCGATCATCAGGC
>CABFOS010076434.1:0-10319 GCA_900660315.1 Diretmoides pauciradiatus | reverse complement strand
GAGTGTTTCATCTATTATAACGCCGAGCAATCTGGCCTCCTTAATTTGTTCAATATCTGCACCATGCAAAGAAATATTTAATCTGTGTTTCTCTCTTTGAGAATGATTTGAACAAATAACAAGACATTTTGTTTTGGATGTATTTAGTTTCAGCTTATTTACCGTGACCCATTCAGAAATCTGCATTAACTCCTTTGAAGAAGACTGCTGAGGTCTTTGGCATTGCTTGCCGAAGCATATATTGTAGGTCATCTGCATAAACGGAACAGCTCGCATTTTTTAAACTATGTGGCATATCATTTACAAATATTGAATATAATAACGGTCCAAGGCAACTTCCTTGAGGAATGCCACATTGTAGCGTTTTAACGCTTGATAAAGTTCCATTAAACAGGACACATTTTTGTCTCATGAATAGGTAACTTTTCATCCAGTTAATAGCTGAGTGTTTGAAACCATAAGCAGATAGTTTTGTAAGCAGCAGCTGATGATCAATGATATCAAAAGCTGCGCTAAAATCTAATAATACTGTACCAACTAATAATTTACGGTCAATATTTCTCAGCCAATCATCAGTCAATTGTGTAAGCGCTGTGCATGTTGAATAGCCAGATTTATAAGCATGTTGAAAGTCTGAATTTATGTTATTAAGGGAGAAGTAATTTTGAATTTGTTTAAATACAATTTTTTCTATAAGTATACCTAAGACAGGTAAAATACTGATTGGCCTGCTGTTTGGTCCAGTGAATGTTTCTTTTCTATTTTTTGGTAAAGGAGTGACCTTAGCTACCTTCCATATTTGCGGATAAATTCCTTCCTTAAGACTCAAATTGAATATATGACATCTGTATTAACATAAGCTGTCAGGCTAGTGGCAGAATTGACTGCATGGGGGGGGGTCTCACTGTAGGACTGTGAAAGGCAGATTTCAAAAGCTGACTGCTGGAAATCCTTGGCACATAGCTGGAGAAATGAGGTTTCACTCAGCAGTATCTGACGGTATCAGAAAGCACATTTTATATGAGTTTTTTTAATGCTGCCCAGAATTGAATTTAAGAGCAGATTTAAAAGCTAGCTGGCAAAACCAGCCTGTCTGTGAGTGAACGGAGCCACTTAAAGTTCCCAAGCTACAGTATAAACAGGCAGCATGAGAAAATGGATAACAGGAAAGAAGAGGTTTATTAAAGCAGGTACTGTGAAAACAAAACGTGTTTGGTATATTGCATTAACCCTAAACATCACTGAGTGTAATTTCCAGAAAACTTATTCTACATAAAATATTGAAACTTTATTAAATTTGATTAACCATGAAACTTAATTAATTAGATTTGCATAACATGGTGAAAAAAATATGATCTCCTAATTACTGTATTTATTTTAAAGACCCCCTCCAGTGAAAACCAAGTTTTTAACCTTATTATAATGTGCCCATGTGATGTTTTTCATTTGCTACAATCAGGAGCCAATTAAGCAGCCAACGCCATGGCTGAGCATGTCTGCTTTGAAACTGCAGTGTACCAAGGACAGTCTCAAAAACACGGATTCAGTCAGCCAGGGTTTTATACGTCACAAACCTAAGGAACCGATTCTGTTAATGGGCGGTGTGGCGCTTTTCATATCATTATGTGCATGGCGATGCTAGCCAGAGGACAAGACGTAGGTGGCGGTATGCACCTATACACATTGTTTGCTTGCAATCCGCCATTAAATCAGAGAAGAAGAAGAGGAGAAGCCAGGTTTAGCTACGTGTATCGTACTTTTGCAAGCTAAGTTAAAAAAGATGTGTTTTGGTTTTGCCACAAAACTTATATTGAAGCCTGACACTGTGCCATCCATTTATCCTGGGGACACAGCGAGTACGAGGCAACATGTTGAATACTCCAGTGCAGAGCGGACTTGTCAGCAGTCACGGTGCCAGGATTTTTTTCTCTCCCAGTGCTAAGGGGGAGCTTGACCAATACGTGGGGGTGCTAAGAAAATAGTTTATTTTCATGACTTCAGAGTTACTTTCAGGGTTTCCCGCAGCCGTCTATTAGCAGTGGTGCCCCGCCTCCGCTGAATTGCCACTAACGTAAAGAAAATGAATACACTTTTGAAATAAAACCTTCAGGTAGAAAAGAAAAAGGCAGAGATGCTGCAAAAGCCGTACGTTTAATGTGTGACTACTGTTTAGATCTAGTTAATTGATCTAAAAATGAGAAACGAGAAATGCCGTGAGAATCTGTCACTGCTCAGCAGATGACAGTGGATGATTGGTCAGGTCTCTGTCGCACCGTGGTAATTTGTCTATATATAGGACATATAGACATTAAACATGGTAGGGATGCCATGGTTGCATTACTTCTTCTCCGTGGGGCCTTCCAAGTTGCCGCCACAGCACCCGATCGTGCTGCCTCTGTGTTCACCATTGGTATTGCACCACCAATGGGGCAGCATCGGCCTGTGATATTTGCATATTTGAATATTCATAGATCCATCATTTCTCAATGAGGGAGAAAGAGTAGAGTATTAGAGTATTAAGAATATTAAACAAAAATGTAATCTTATTTCTAGTATTTCTATAGTTAAAAGTGTCTGGTGACTTGGACCCCTGGATGCCCTGGCTTAGGGGCAGTTGTTTCAATTCTAGATTTTGTATGCGGCAAATATCTCACTTTAAATGTAGTTCATAATGTTCACTATGTTCACAATCAATCATAATGATTATGAGTCAGATCTCTTAAAGAACATATTGTACCCCCCAGGTCTTTTCCCATCGTGTCAGACAGCACAGCCAATCTCAAATGTGTTCCACTGATCTAACCGGGGTCAGGAGGGTACGTGTGATGACGCCGCCGCCTCCATGCCCAGGGGTGACATTGCTTGGAGAATGTAACATCAGTTTGGACTCTCTGGTGCTGTAGAGTGTGTGTGTGTGTGTTTGTGTGTGTGTGTGTGTGCGTGTGTGCGCGCAAGCTTGAGGAAGTGCTGTGCTAGTGTAAGCTGTTAGTTCAATCAAAGCTGAGCCAATGCAGTTTTAAGGGCCAGAGCAGTGTTATTCTAATGGTCAAGTTAAAAGCTACTTCAGGCCGGTACGCCTGGTCCCTGATAGTTTTGGAATTCAAGACACTCCTCATCTCGTCTCCCCAACCCACCTCCTGTCATTTGCAACTGATGGACATTCTCAAGTCAAAAAAGACAAAAGGAGCATTATTACTTCAGTATTTTGCATTATGATATAGTACCTCTTCACTAGACATGTATGTGGCATGTCTACTTCAATTAGATTTAGCTTACTGGTCTGTATTGAGAAAATGTGAGCTTATCATTTGGCACAGCTTAGTGCCAAATGGCCTCAGTGGCCTGTAACTGACAGAGACCCGTCAGTATTCTTGCAGTTCTTTGATCACAGATAGAAGGATACTTTTATCAGCTAACTGTGCGTCCACACTGTGCGCAACACGATCAACAAGGAATCATGTTGGATATCAACATGGAGGCTGTTGCGAGGCCTCCGAGCTGAGCTGGGTTTGGCCTGGTCTTACTAGCAGCTATATATACCCTGAAATGTGAGCAGATAAGAGACTGGTGCTGGTGTCTGTGAGGGCCACACTGACGCCTCTGTTCTGCCTTGCAGCTCATTAGAACTGGTTTCCAAGCTGGTTCCTATTAAAACTAGGCTTGGCGATTCCAACAAGCTGCAGTCTGACGTCCCCCCGGGCTTCACTAGCCACAGGTTAGACTCCGTTCAAGTCAAATACTTGGCTCCAGCAGAAAAATATATACCGTGCAATGACAAAATCACTGCTCAACAACTTGCCACCGCAACTCTTTCTATCTGCGACAACAACGGAAATAGAAAGGATAGCGTAACAAGTGAACCCTATAACAAACAGGCCAAAAGAACCTCCAGTCCAGTTCAAATCCAACTATTCTGGCTATTCATTGGCTAGTTGAATAAACTAAAGAATAAACTATTGAATAAACTATATACTACTCTCACCAAATTGTTAAAAATTGTAAACACACCCATCATGAAAACGCTAGACTCCCATGAATCTATAATATAAAACGGCGAGGAGGAAGAACCAACTTATCATTTATCATACTCGGCATGTGTTGGAGACTCAAATGAGGCCATGAGGTATAACCGCCCGCATAAAGGGCCGAAGCTGGACACTAGATTGATTGATGCTCCAACCTCTGCGGTTAAGTGGCCTAATTCTTTATTCATCGAGCCAATCGTTTGCTCAATTACATACCGTTGCTATTTTAAACAGCTATCAATCTTTGCTATGACACTGACTGATGCTCAGATGCACAGAGGTGGTCTAAAGGGTAGAGCAACTAGCAGTCAAAGCAATAATTGGCCAATCATTTCACTTTTCAACACGCCTCCCACCGTAGGCTCACTATGTCCTCCTCCTTAAATCCCTTCAGTCCTCTTCTACCTGTCACTCTGGCTTTATGTGTTTTTTTTATGTGCATCTTATCTATCATAATTTATAGATAATTGTGTCATAATAATAATCGATTGTCTGTCAGTCTGATATAGTTCGGGCTGTTAAATCAGTTTGAGGCTTGTTGACTTGATTCCATTCATCAACAGTCAACCACTAGTATTCGTTGATCTTGCTGTCACTGGTGATGTCACTCTCTTTAAAGGGACTAGTGCATGTAGCCCGTTGGGGGCGTGGCCGGTCGGTGCACGTGCCCATTTGGAACACGTGTCCGTATTGCTGCTTGCAGCGTTCTGGAGAACCGCTCATCTGATCGACTTCACACTCGACACTACACAGGGTCCAACATTAACTTTTTGTCTTACCTGCCAAGGAGCTGGTAGATGAAAACATTTACCAGCCAGAAACATTTTTTTACCACCCAAAAATAATAAATGGCTTTTTACTATTGCAATTATTATTATTACTATTTAGCATGTCATCTTGGGTGAGCCTGGTCAGCTTAGGCTAACCCACTTCAGGGCTAACATGTCTGTCTGTCTGTCGCAGCCCCGGGGGTACTGAGCATTGCTACACAATCCTATAGGAATATCATAGAAACTCAATAGGAATATCATAGAAACTCAATAGGAATATCATAGAACGTAATGCTTCATATTTCAAAAACAAGTATCTCTTAGAAAAAACACAGCACACCTCTACAAATACTTCTGCATAGTTTGTTGTATGACACATACGTATGCAGTATAAAAACTGTGGGACTTCGGTCCTAATACCTGCAAAATAGCTATCTAGCTGAATCAATCCTTCCCAGCATGCCATCGATAGCTACCAAGCTAGATGCTAGCAGTGTATCCTACAGTAGCTAGTTTGCATGGCCGACTGCAGTGGACTTTTCCTCTGTGTTGTGGGAGGTGTACCATCGTTGTGCTTATATCATACTTTTTTCAAAATTACGCAAATTGGGGATATGGCCTGTTAGGTAGCGTGGACCTTAACAATGTTTGGAGGTTAAAAGCTGGTGTGACATCTCATGGTGCTTATATTTAAGGACTTTGTAAACTTCTATACACTTCCTGGTAAAGCCAGTCTCGAGGTAATTATGGTTACAAACAACAAATGTGTGTAAGGTGGGGTGCACAGCCTGTCAATCATACTGACTGACAGTTCTCACTGACACGCCCACAAAACAATGTGAACTTGTAGAATGGGAAATTTGGGTACATAAAAATGAGGTTTATAGTACTTAAAAATGAATAACAACATTGATGGACACATTCACTGTGTTACCTTAAGACAAATGGCATGTGTCACATCAGAATCAGAATCAAAATTAGTTTATTGCCAAGTAGGTTATCACATAGAAGGAATTTGCTGTAGTCTGATGGTGCATACAATAGACAACAATAAACAATAGTGTAAACATAAACATAGTGTAAACAATAAACATAGTGCAAAGAGCTGTACAATGTGTGAATAATACTAAGTATGAATATAATATAAAATATACTAAAAGAGGTAGAAAATGTACTTAAATATACTAACTATGAAATATGAAATATAACATGTAAAATGTGCAGATAAAATAGACAGATGAATTAACAGGGGCAGAGTTTGTGTCCCATTGTCTTATTCTGTGTCTTCTTCTTTGTGTGTCTCTCTGTGTTTCCTCTCCAGCTGCTGACCAATCACTATGAGCAGAACTGGAAGTATTACTGCCTGCCGTCGGGCTGGGGCAGCTACGGCATGGCCTCCGAGGAGGAACTACTCCTCACCAAGAAGATTTTCTGGGGCGTGTTTGATTCTCTCTCCCAGAGGGTGAGGGGGGGGGGGTCACTTATCTCTCTAACGTCAGATAGGGAGAACATCAGGGTTAACAGACCAATCACAAGCAGACTGAATCAGACCCTCTCAGCTTTGATCGCAAAGTGCGTTTTCTATTAAATGGGACTTTTAAGAATGTCTGAGCAGTAGAGATTTACTTACTTAAGCGTGGCAAAATGCTTCAATATTCTGTCCTGGCTAATTTAGAGTTGCTGTTTTTCTTGATTACATAGTATCACAAATGCTTGATTGTACCCGGTTCAATATTAGATGCCCATTCAGATGTTTCAGCTTATTGTTGATTTATGTACATACGGCCGGTGATTGGTGGACACACACATATCTTGAGGTGTCTTTGTGATGCGGATGTCTGGACTCAACATGTCTCTCTAAAGGGGTGCTCTTGAAAGGAGGCGCTGTAGAGGGCTGGCCTGAAAACATCAATACATGGACAGCCATCATTGATCTAAAGCCTCCAGCATGCTGGTTCTTCAGCTCAGGATAATTCTGCATTAACGTCTCCTATCCACTGTCCCTTGTTAGATTGCAGCGGCTGTTTTGAGATTTTACTTGTTAAGACGAATCCTGGCTTAAGAGCTGAATGAACAACTTAAGTCATTACTCTCATTTGTTGAAGGAAAGTACTATTGGCATAAATGTACTGTAACAGAATCTCAGGAACAGATAGAGTTAGAATGAACCCTAAAGAGTATCTCTCTCTCCTTGCAGAAGTATGACCCAGAGCTATTCAAGATGGCCATGCCTTGCCTCAGTGCCATAGCTGGAGCTTTGCCACCAGATTACGTGGATGCCTCCATCAGCACCATGGTGGAAAAGCCTGTTTCTGTAGATGCTCAGGGCAACTTTGACCCCAAACCCATCAATACAGCCAAGTAAGTCATTTTGAGGCCAGACAAAGGACTGAGCTATGTGAAATATAATACCAGTCTGGCTTAGTGCATCGTAACTCACATTGTGCTGTACTGTATAACACAATTATTATAAGAAATATACATGACTTTTAGACTTTATGACCATGCATTTACATGCACTTTCCTCAAGCATCCTACAACAGGTGTGATACAGTTACATCTCAGTGAGTAATCGTCACACTCCCTTTACAGCATATCTCTTCCAGAGAAGCTGGAGCACTTTGCCAACAAATACGCGGAGCATTCCCACGACAAATGGTCGGCGGAGAAGGTAAGCCCAGAAAACAAGACCCTCCGCCTGGGAAAATGTGTATTAGATGGTGTTGAAACAATACAAAGCTATTTGCTGCTTTGGGTGAAATGAATAAGTTTCTTGAACAGTTTCTTTTTTTTCCAAGTCCAACTACTACCATCAATTCAAGGTCAATTAAATTCTCCTTAAAGGAATAAGGCACATGATAATCAGCTGGAAATCATTTTAGCCATGTGAAAGTGAAACATCCATGAGTCCGGATCAAGGTCTTGATATTACGCTGCACTTAATTTGCTGTTTTGTGCGGAATACCACAGCATGTTGCTCTCTTTAGTGGTTCAAATCTCCCTTTGTAATTTTTATTAAATGGGGTAGTGTCTGGTCATGCTGATCTGACCAACTGTTACCACAATTGTTTTAGTCACTGCTCAGAAGGCCCCTGCCCTTCTCCCTTTCCTGCCAACTGCTTAGCCTGCTGTGTTGTGTTTCACATTTTTAACGAGGACAACCGGAGATCAGCAAGTGGATGTGCCGTGACACTTTAATGTGTTGCGCGTACCTGGTCTTCCAAATGATGAATCTTTACGGGACTCTCGGGACAAGATTGCTGTCAGCCTTATACATCCCAATGTGTTTGTGCCTCAGGTGTTGCTGGGTTGGAAGTATGGGGACTGTATAGATGAGAAGGCCAAGACTCACCCTCAGCTCAGGACCTACAAAGGCCTAACAGAGAAGGTATAATACAGTAGGAACATATAGTGTTAATATTAAAGTAAAAATTCAATGTCTGTGGATTTATTCCTGACCTCTATTTCCCTTTGTGTGCTTTTAGGAGAAGGAGATCTATAGATGGGCAATCAGAGAGTCTCTGAAGAGTATGCTGGCTATGGGCTGGAACATTGACAGGACCAGGGATGCAGAGAGCATGTCTCAACAGCGGGAGAGCGAGAAAATGCGAAAGATCTCTCAGGTGTCACAGGTACAAAGAACGGGACAAAGATTAATAACTAACCTCAAGCTATACCTATATGCCTGTTCTTAAAAAATGTTTGAAACACTTTATCTCTCTGTGAATCTAAACAGATTTGCTTTTTCTGTTACATTTTGCTCGTGAACATTGGCAGGCAAATGGTTTCAACCCAAGCCCAATAGACACAAGCAACGTGGTTCTTTCCAGAGAATTGCAGGTAAACCCACATTGCTTTATTGTACCTTTTTTTCTTTTCTTTTTGTACATTTAATGAACTCCCCGTCTGAATACGAGGTGAATAGCAATATTTTTGCATGCCCCAGTTAGATCAGGGGTTTTCAAAGTCCGAGACTGTGGGCCTCCCCTCAGACAAAGCTTGGAAAAAGATGCCCCCTCACCCCCCCTTAGTTCACTTGCTTAGTTTCGCTCAATTCCTGGACACTCAACAATAGATCCAAGATAGCCTATTGCTGTTTGACATAACTTCAGACTACACTAAATACATAATAAAGGTCTGTCCTAAGGCATTTATTAGTTTCTGACTCCGGGAAAGTGGGAAAAACAGTAAAATTCCCCATACTACTGAATCTCTACTACTGAACCATCTCTTTAACCAAATCACACACATTTAGGCTATTCTATGTGATCTCCTTTTGATAACTAATGTAATATTTTTTCCCTTCCATTCACTGAGCCTCCCTTGAAACTGTTTGGAGCCTCCCTGGGGAGACCCGTCACCCAATTTGAAAACCTCAGGGTTAGAGGATGACATTTGGTCGGGATTTCCCGCAGGAAGGGAGAGAAAATCGACTCACTCCCGCGGGACAGTACAGGAGTGTTATTCCACAGGAATGGGTAGTGCAGGAATTATTTGAAATGTAGCAAACAGGAACAGGCAAGAGTATGTTCCAGTAACAGTACAGGCAAGAAAGGATGTCAGGTTTCGTTTGTTTGTTTGTTTGTTTTACAACAAAACGTTTGCACAGCACAGATGCACTCACCCACAGCCCCGCCCACAACACTGCTTTATGTTGAGCTTGTCTCCCTCAACTCCTGTAACTAGCTGCCAAATGGAGGTACTGTAACAAAAGACCCCCTGCAGGTAGCCTACTCATATTAGCAAGGTAACATTTGAAAAACTGAAGGGGAAAGCTGAGACGTTAAAGAATTTCCAAAGAATACTGTTAGATAAAAAATTCACCGACTATGTAACTTGCAAGGCCTGCAAGGCACTTATCAAATTCCAACAGTGTAGCACTCAGAACAGGTTCAGAGAGGCAGACACTTTTCTTTTTCTTTTTGGCCAATCCACATTTGTTATGATAATATATATGTAATGCCCTGTGAATAACTCCTTTCCTTTGTAAACAAGGATTTTTTTTTCCATTTAAGTGTGGTCTCCAAGTTATTCTATAATTAGGGGCAGGAATTTGTATTTGTTTTTATGGACTGATTCTGGATCAGAACTATGGAGCTATCTCAAAAACAACTCCATAGTGTTGAAAAGACAGTTGATCTAGAGTCACTCCTTAAAAACTGAAACTCCTACCCCTATCTATAATACAGTAGCCGTTAGAAGAAGAAAAAATTAGGACAGGACAGGAGAAAATTGTGCAGGACAGGATTGGGACAGGACAGGATTTTTTTTCGACGAGTGAATTTTACCTCCCGTGTCATGCTTTAACGTGGGTCTGTTCTGTCTTTGATCCAAGGGCATGGTGGATGTGTTGGCTGAAAATTATCATAACATCTGGGCCAAGAAGAAAAAGAGTGACCTTGGAAGCAGAGGTGACTCACTAATGAAGTCAATCATTGATGAGTGTGTGTGTGTGTGTGTGTGTGTGTGTGTGTGTGTGTGTGTGTGTGTGTGTGTGTGTGTGTGTGTGTGTGTTTGTGTATAG
>CABFOS010076432.1:0-10907 GCA_900660315.1 Diretmoides pauciradiatus | reverse complement strand
ATAAATGCTGGACCCTCCGTTCCCCCCCACTTGATGCGGACTCCTTGAATATTTTACAACAAGTGGGGGGGAACGGAGGGTCCAGCATTTATAGACCTCAGAAAAAAACATTGTTCCAAAAGCTCCGGGAAATCATTTGGCAACATACATACATGAATCATGTTCAGTCAGCAAGGAGTTTGTTGTTCCAATCCAATTCCAAAAGTATGGTTTGTCTGTGTGTGTGTGTGTGTGTGTGTGTGTAAGAGTTTATTTCCCATGGATATTGTCTCCCAAAAGAAAAACTAGCTGATGGTTTTCACTTTGTTGACAACTTTCTTCTCCTTCACGCGTCTGTTTTGAAACCATATTGTGACCTGTCTTTCGGACAGGTTGGTCTGGGCCGATATCCTCCTCCGTTTGTCCTTCGTTATAAATTTATTGGCGGCGTACTCGCGCTCGAGTTCCTTCAGTTGCACCTTGGTGTATGGCACGCGCTTCTTTCTCCCGCGTCGGTAAGAACCGGTGTCTCCCCCGGCGTGGGACACCGCGTCTGTACGGGACAAACGAGCAGAGACAAAAGGAGTTAACAAAGAAAAAAAAAAGCTGTGAGGAAGTGCCCGTCATAACATGTCTCCAATCACCAATTCAGCAATCATATCTCATTGTTCTCAAAATAAGTGCATAATTCCAAGGGGAATGAGATCCACTCGTTTCCAATGCAAATCAACTTGTTTCAGGATTAACAAGTGTCAGTATCGTGATTGTGTAATAAAGTAGATCGGTTCACTAGAGTCGTGAAGACACTTGATTCAAGAAAAATCTAAAAACAAGTTGATTAGCATCGGAAATAAGATAAATGATCTCACCACACTGCACACTGTTTCGACTTATGTTACGTAATTAAGATTTTACGACTCAATACTAGACTTCTTAAGATGTATTGTTGTCATTATAACCACATTAACACACCTAGACTACTGCAGTGGTTATTTCAAACCCTTCATTCTGTATTGCGCCAATTAGGCTGACGATATCTGCTTATAGTGGCACATTGCCGTCTTGGAAAGTGTCTCAGATAAAGTTTGAGGTGTGGTGGTGCAGCCTACCTGGTATGGAAGACTTCCACATGTGTCCGGGCTGCGGCTGCTCCTTGGCACAGTAGACCTGCCCGTTCCACCCGTTAGTGAGCGTCCACGGCTGGTAGTTCTCCATAGGCAGCAGCGGCTCGTGTCTGGCCTCCGACGGCGCACTGATAGTTGGCATCACGGGCACGTCCAGGTAACTGGGTACAGGTTGGTATGGGCCTGAAGGGTAGGTCGGATAGAAGGCGAACTCCTTGGCCCGGGAGGTGAAGTCATCTCCCGAGGCGGACGTGTCCATGTATTTCTCCCCGTACGCAGAGGGGGGCTGCGTCCCGCACGACTTTATGCTGCTGTGATGCGACATTCTGCACGGATAGTAGCCGCTACCGAAATATCCATAGGGCAGAGACGCGCTGGACGAGCTCTGAGCCGCAGAGCACGGGCTGCACTGTTTCACCGGCTCGCCCATACCGGAGGTGGGCACGTCGCTGGTCGAGTAAGCGGTGCTCGGTGCCAGCGACGCGGGGTGCGCCATCAGATTCCTGCACTGGTTCGCCGCAAAGTTGCCACCAGCGAAACCATCCATGTTCTTGCTCACTTCATCGGAACCGCCGCCGTTGTCGTAGAGGAACATCACCGACGGGTCGACCCAGCGAGGACGGAGGAGCAGTGACGTTGTCATAGCACGGCATCCAACATTGAGGCTTCTGGCTCTTTTTTAAAAAGCCCAGAGACTGAAAAAAGGAGATACTGGTTCCCAGAGAGTAAAGCCACTCTGACGCGCACCAGAGCGCCGAGGTTGCGCCACTATTGGTCCAGATGTTATCACGTGACCAGGTTATGCAAAGGAGACGGCAAACATCTCCCAGTACAGATAATTAAATGGAGAAAAATGCGGCGTAGTAAGGTGACCGTACCTTTCAATGGATTCAGCTCGCCCCACGTCTGCCGCAAAAGAGATGGAGGTGGTGCTTGAATTTAGAAAAGTAAATTACGCCTTAAAGTATTTGGTGTCGATATGAGGTTACATTACAGAACCCCGAAATGTTGTTTGGGATAGTATTTGTTTGAGAGGGCTCCACTTTATCGTTGAAGTGTAAAACGAAGACGATTCTTCAAAAGATTCAGTCACATATACACGTGGATATTTTACACATTTGACACACTTTACGCACGCACCATCACCGGCCACGTTTGTCTGTGTCGCAATAGCAACTAGTTATTTTTACATAACTGTGCCACTTACATGTTCCCCAACATTATCCGTATTCATAAAATCATAATAAGATAGTATATTTAGCATATAATAGCTATATTGTATTTGTATGTGGCACAAGTACTTACAATAAATGAAATATAATGTTGCTGCTGCTGCTGCTGCTGCATATACGCTGTGTTCGATTTGTTTGTTCTGGCTGCACAACAAAACATACAATGGAGAATCCTAGTACTGTTGATAAGTGTTAAACCTAAATATTTGAATTAGCTCAATTTATGCACATGTTTCTCGAAAATTGAGATTGCAGGCAAGCGGTCTCCTGTAAATCCTGGTAAAAAAGGGACTTCGGATATAATGTCATGGTTTTAGGGAATATTTCAGACGAGGAGCTTCCGACATGTTTACAGTACGCAAAGACAGAAAACAGCTCTTGACTTGGCACTGCATGTAGGTTTTTTTTTTACATAGGAGGTAGACGCGGCTGGAGGCCAAGGTCAAGTTGAAAGTTGCTGTCTAGCCGTCCAGCCTGTCGGGCTATTCAGTCTTTGAAGGAACCGTCTGAGCTCTTGAAAAGAGCGGAAGAGGGGTGAGAATTCCTGTCCCAATGAAAGCTGTTGGAGGACATTAACTTTTACTATCATTTTGTTTTCTCCACCGTTTTATTTTCACAAACTAGTCTGTACCCGCTTTACTTGGGTGGTGCGTGTGCTTTTGTGTCCCCAGCGTTGGAAATATAGCCGGTGTGTGCGTGTGCGTGCGTGTGTGTGTTTATTTGCAGGTCTTTTTTGGAAGAGTTTTTGGCGAACACGTGTGAAAATGAAGTGATCTCTAAGGAAGAGACGGGATAGACGTGTCGCTGTGTGGGTGTCTGGTCTGCTGCTTCGTGTTTACGACCAGTGGCTCTGCGTCTATTCCGTGTTGGAGGAAATGGAGCTTTCACTGAATTTGTTACCCAAGTCTCAGAATGCAGCATGTGCTTCAGCCTATTTAGAGTCAGTGAAAAGTATCTAGGTTTAAAGATAGTTATAGTTCATTTGACTGACGAGCTCTTTTCACACATAACGGTGCTGATGAGATTGAGATCTATACCAATCTGATACTCCACTGCGTAAAATGTTGCTGCACTTGATTTTCCAGCCTTTACGCTACTTGGCACAATCAGGCCTATTATAGTTTGCGTGATAACGTTTTCTTTATCTACCTTCGAGCTGTCAAAAGCTAAAGTTTGTGAGCCATGCACAGAATTAACTACGATAACAGATGGAATCACTTTAATTTAGTGACTTTCAACACACAGTCAAGTCTTCACTTTTCACAATGGGTTACCCTGCAATTTACGCAGACGCTAAAGGCATGCACAATAGGAATGTCTGAGTAGACATTTCAGAGCCTGGGATGTATTTTGGTGGTATATTCTTTAACATTTTATATCTCGGTATATTCATTAATAACATTTTATATCTGGATGTATTCTTCGCCATTTTATGTCTGGATGAATCCATCATAATTTCTGGTGTTGCACAGTCCTGGCACTCTGAATCAGAATCTATTATTTAGAAACAATCAGATTGAAGCTATAGGACCAAGAATGTTTTTTCTTAAGACGAACCATATATTAGCCTGAGAGAAGCCATAGAAAGTTTATTAAGTTTGTAGCAGCAACACAAAACGTTACAAATAATGTAGACTCTTTGACGACAAAAGGAAAAATACGGCATTTATGTTGAGCATAAGGCACTAGGATTGCGTCAGTGTAAACTACAGGCTGTATTGTTGGAGGTGTTTTGCATTTGATCCAAAATACAAATGGCAAATGAAGGGTTTTAATTCAAACAGATGAAATAGTTTAACCAAAACTGCTGAAACATCTTTTTACATTACACAAATTGCTCAATATGAAAAACAAAACAATGTTAATCTTCTGAGATATAGGCTCAATATTTTTAAATTAAATGGCATTTTGGAATACAGCTCTTTAAAAGCACACCTTACTCCAAATACATTGCTTAACTTATTATAATGTTAATTTTGGGGGTAATTTGGTTCATGTCAAAATACATCATTTTTCAAGGTTACTGTAGGCTATAGTTGTTTTGTTTAAAATGTAAGATGTTTAAGATGTTTTCTGTCTTTCTCATCTTTGCTGACATGTCTAAATGAGTCTGCATTTTCATTGCAAATTCTATCTATCAAAGAAACGGTACATTTCCTTTTTTATCCTAAATATGAATCTGTCCATCCTGATATCTCGGTATCGGTCTGTCTTGACGTTATGTATGATACGTGATGAAATGATCCAACTATTCACAGCCTACAGCCTTTGACTCGGTCTATGAGTCAAATGAGGCCTTGAAAGGAACAAATTCAAGTTTTCATTTAAAAGGAGCTCGTGTTTTACGTTTTTATTCTCTTATCTTCCTTCAGTTGTAATAATCTGTATAATCCGTTCGATTTTACACCCCTCTATTCGCTCTATTCTTATTTACACCCTAGCCGTCAATAGGCCTCTCCTAGTCTTTACCGCTGCAACGACCCGCTTTCCCCACGGGGATCATTAAAGTTTCATCCAATCCAATCTAATCAATCCTCTTTCCACTGCTAATGCTTTTCGGCCCCAGGTCCTGCAGTCACAACAACCTAAACGCTAAAGGCTGCAGACGCGCACATGTGGTCAGTCCAGACATCCCGGGACGACTGGAGCAGACCAGACCACCGACAAGCACCAAAACACAATGCACGCACACACCACATTAGAACACCTTGTTGTATACTGAAGTGTATAGAGTTGCCCGCACTGGCGGAGATAACACTGATCAGAGTGAAACCTTTGAGTAGGAAAATAATTCTTATGCATTCTCAACTTGGGGTAATTTCTAGTGACTTAAATAATAGCCTACTCAAATGAAACTATTCGTCATTTTGCTGGGGGCCCCGGGACCTCCTCAAGGACCCCACGTTGGGAACCCCTGGTCCGGAGGGGTTTCTCAACCTTCCTGGACTGGCATTGCAAATAAGACCGCGCGTATTTCTTCTTCACCGACACGAGGCCAAGTGTAAAACAATGGGTCCAGAAGCATACAGGCAAAGGCTGTATAAAGTATATGTATCGTTAATGGCTACTGCTCTGGGATGAACTGCAGACAGGGTCTATAAGTTTCAGCCCTGTTGCTGACATGCGGTTAAAATAGACGGCTGTCAAAAAAAAGTTGCCAAAACGTAACAGGGCCATATGTTTGTGTGGTCAAAGCAATGAACCACAGGGCGGTCAGAGACTTGACTTCACCATATCCTCTGGACCAGAGTCTGCGGTGTGATTATGAAGGACAGAGAAGTCACTTCATTTTCGGACGCCACTTAAAAGGCCCGTACAGTCAACTGGGAAGTTACAGGCACAAGGTGTTCCTGACGTGTGCCTTGAAATGACTGACAACTAAACATTTGGGCCCGTTGCAGATTTCTCCTCTTAAATGTTGCGTTAACGGCCTGCTAAAACTATATGCAGGCTGCATGTGAAATCATTTATTGGCACACAGGAGTCTCAGTAAATAAATTTCAATGAAATTTCAGCCGCTGCCCACATCTGTTGTATTTTTCAAATCGCGTTTGGTTGCAGCCTGGTGTACTGTACGCATGGGAACGTAGAGAGCGGGTTTTTTCATGTTTCATATAGCTCACGGAGGTCTGCAAGCTGTCGTGAACCTGCAGATTTAAAACGTTAGAAGTAATAGTCGTCAGGCGATTTGGGGCCTATAGATCCACCTATTCCATCCTTCTATTCTATCCTGTTAATTAAGAAACTCTGCAACTGCAGGCCTACTACTACAACTAATAAAAATAATAATAATAACAATAATAATAGTAGTAATGATAGTATAATAATCATAATAATAATCATCATCATCATCAGGCCGTGATATGGCTCCCTACATGCGGCCTTAATTATAAGAATAAAGATGGAAAATGTTTCTCAGTGTAGCACGGGGGCGTTGGCCAATTAGACCTATTATCTAGTGTCAGCGATTCAATATGAAATCTGATTACCTTTAAATAATAACCAAAACTGTATAGAATGCAAAACAAGAGGAACACAACATGCGCAAAATGAACACTAGGTTACACACCGAGGACACTGCATTCTCGTACAGTTATTTAACTAGACAGTTTTTACAATCTTGCCTTATGGAATAAAAATAATACTGACAATGAACTCATGACGTAGTTCATAAGTACATTAAGACGCTATAGTTAGTTTTACTTTAGCTTTATTTGTGTCTATAGCTCTCCAGTGAAAACAAAACGAAAATAGCTTAGCCAAACACCCCTGGCAGGCCCAGGCCTTTATCAAAGCAGAAAAAAATAATACTGTAAATACAAAAAAAGACAGCTGCAGTTCGTCAAAACACTCAGTTTGAAACTTTTTTCTTAATTCACCAATGCCTGTCAAAGATTTTTAAAGGCAAAGCCGGAATATTTATTTGTATCTAGCCTATTTTGCGTAATTCATTCGCTCTGGTTAATTGGAATATCCGACTAGTTCTTGGGGATGTGTTCTCGGCATAGGCTACCTGACGATTCTTTCTGAATAAAACCTCATATTTCATAACTACATTAAGTATTCTTTCATGATAATTCTGACAGAATGCATAATGCTTCTTGAATTACACCGCGTTGCTCTGATCCCATCGTCAGCATGGAACAATGAGAGTGTGACAGCTGCAAACGATTTTTTTCCCTCACTGCAAATATCGTTGGAAAATCCGTGTAATACCTGAGCCAAGTCTGAATTAGTACACAAAATATCCTAATCCTATATAACTGGCAGGAAGGGAAAGGAGAAAATAACATAATTTGGTAGTGTCACAATTCTATTGCTATATGAATATCAATTTCATCCTATAGCGTAAAACAAACAGGAAGTATGCCTGTGTTTAAAAGTGGGTATATCTATAACACTCCCTCCATCACATGGAAATCTTCTGCTGAGTGTTACGTTCCACCCACATAACATCACCACTTGGATTGCGCTTTAGTAGGTGTTGCAACAATCCTGAAAGTAGAGGCTAGTGTCAGAATGACTCATAGAAATGTCAATATTTACCTCTGGCCAGCGGGTAAATCTGTGACTGGCCATGGTGATGTGCTTCAACGACCGTCTAGTGACATGTTGTTATGGTGGAGATACACAAGATGCAAAGAAAACAGCATGAGGACAAATCAACCGCACAGCCGCACAACGCTTCTCTCTAAAAATAAAATCCCATTTGCAAGGAGAAAAACTTGTTAAATATCACCATCGTCAATAGAAGGTGACATGCATGTGGGACGTTAGGGCTTCGCACCTGGTGCTGCCTTGCTACTGCTGAATTGGTGTTAAGCCATACCCCATGATGCTTTTCATTTTAATGGGGTGATGCAGGCCTGATCTCTGCGGCTTGCTAAACCCGTCGTGTTACAGCACGGGGATTGTCGGATGATAAAAACGGGTCTTACTGGAGAGATTCATTCCCAACTGTATAGTCACCAAGGCATGTTGCGCTCCAAGGTCAACGAGTTAACTCTCGGGTAGCCGCGTCATCCAGTTTCAAGGCCAAGTTGAAGCAAAGGAGGCGGGAGGGGCCAGGATAATGCAGGCAACGTTTTATCTTCTTCCAGCTTCCACTGGCGTGCGCGTAAAACGGTCCAATGGCGGACTGAACGTGCACCAAATAGACCCATGCACGCTCGGATCGAACAGTGATTTCTTTTTTTTGCTCTAAAACCAAATATTCTGGTAGGTCTATACTGCCAGGACTACGGGTTGGATTACATGCACACTGCGCAGACTCCATGGTCAAGTTCAAGTTGGGCTGGCTAGTAAAACTGAGGGGCGCATTCTGCAATGTCTGCCGTGGGGGGCGCTCCGCTTCTTTGATCTCCCACTGCACAACGAGACACTAGAGCAAAGCCACAACAAATTGCAGTCCAATTTTCTGTGCTTCTTCCAGCAGTAAGTGGGCCGACTATATAACCTCCCGGTGTAAAGATTTATGAACTGCCAATGCTGATGCATTGCATTGTCATTCCTACTTCTGAATGAGGAGAAAGGTTCAATAATCAGCAAGGAATCTGTCCAAACCCATCCGGTGTCCTTGCTATCTAAAACACACACAATATAAGTGGCACTACTGTAAACGACCAAGGTCATTTCTGGGTTGCGCAACCTCATTCTAAGTGTTATGGCTGGTTATCTCCGGATGGATCACGAGATACGATCTGCCCTGGCTGCGGCCCATTGCATAACCTCTGGAAAGTATCAACACACTGGGCTCCTCTTGGCCTTGGGTAACACATCCTCACACACTTATAGCGTTGGATAATAAAAAATAAAAAAGCCAACTGGTCAGACCAACATGGAGTGCAAAAATATGACATAAAGACCACAAAGAATGAGCACAGCCGGACTACACTGCCACATAGGCTACATTAGATAAAACGAGAAAGCCACTATTGGATATTTAATAATAATAATAATAATAATAATTATTAATATTATTATTGTGATGGGACATTTTTACGTTGAAGAAATTCGATCAGCATTCTAATAAATTACAAGTAGAGGTAGATCGTTTTCTATAAAGTCTGGTATAGAATATTAATTCGACTTCAACATATAAAACAACCTTCATTTAAAATGTACACTTGACACATTGCTAGAAGTTATATCAATGGAGGGAAAATATACAAGATTAAGAGCACAATTTACCAATTTATGCATGCATCATTTTAACTATAGCCAAATACACACAGTCTATACAAAATAAATACACACAGTCTATACAACACAAATGTACAGGTGAGCAAGTTAAGGTAGCAGTTAAGATACATCCATTGATACATGAAACAAAGTACGTTGGCAAAACCATTGCAACATTGTTTGGTGGACTGGGTTATAAGTTATTTCCGCTTCAGCCCGGTACATTTCCATTGGTCCCTTTTAACAGTCCACAGACTCTTGACTCTGATCCACCGTGTGGTGGAGTTCTGTCTGCAAACTTAAAACAAATGTGAGAATACAGTTTAAATGTCACAATTGGTTTTATACCACAAACACGGACATTTAAAGTAGCCTATAATTACATTGCAAGTGTCGCTTGCAGTGTTGGTGCTGTGAGACAACTGCTCTGTTTTGGAGAAACATCTAAGTAACCCACTTGATAACTCAATTGGAAATGGCGTCTGGCCGATGCCAAATTAAGAAATGTATTTTTTATTATAAGAGTGTTAGATGTCTTCCAACCGACTATAACATGGAGTAAATGCGTTGAGATTTCTGCTTTTCAAAATCCTCCTAGAAGCATGAATGAACAATAAAAAAGTTTGTCTATCGTCGATACTGAAAGACTCAATGAAGGCTAGAGAGATAAAGAGAGAGAACTGGAGTTTTTTTCTTCCTCCGCTTGTGCAGACCAGATGAAAGAAACGGGGGAGAAAGCGCTAAGGAATTTCCCTCTCTCCTCAGTCGCCTGGTTGGGGGAGGGGGGCGGCAGCTGCTGCGGGGCCTCTTCCCCAGTTTGGACAGGCGAGGGCGCACAAGGACAGTGGAGGCTAGCGGAGCCCCGCAGCCTGCAGCCAGACTCCCTCTCCTCTCTCAGACCACATGACTCCATCCCTCTGCGCAGCATCCTCTCCGTGTACAGCCGCACATCAGGGATCACATCAAAACCACCGATTCACTAATCCTCTTACGGTTATCATCCACAACTCGCTCATCCATTCCATTATATTACACTGAGGACACAAAGGAACGATGACTGACAAGTTATTATTATGTGGTCGATGATAAATGATTGCATGTAGGTCACCAAACTATCATCTTTGAGGGAATATTGGTCTTGAATGCTCCCCTCACGTGACTTTTTTAGATGTATTTATTTATTTTGGCATTTTCTTCTTGAGATTTGCTCCCCATTCTTATGAGAAAACAACAAATGTAGATTCACTCATAGCATATATGTGGCAAGTGCCCAGACCTTGCCTCATCCAATTGAAGCTCGTGTGTAACAGCCTATCTGTGCTTACAGGTTGACGAATAGAGATGGACCAGCGCTTAAAGCATACGACTGAAAAGGAGATTTGACCCTGAGAATAGACCTACAGGCTTCAACCATCAAGCATAACAATGAAGATGAAATGATCCCAGTGGTGCTGAAACGCGCATTATAAGTCTGTGTACCGAAGGAAAGATCTCTCTGCTTCCTGAAAGACTGTAATATCAAGTTCAACCCACCGAAGGATATATGAGCTCAAAAGCCCCGCTCCCTTATCGGTGTTTAGTGACTTTTTTTACTGCAGGAGTACATAGCTTACATCAAAGAGCTGACAAAACGACCCCCGCCTTGAAAGCATGCAAAGTGCCGTCGATTACTGCGCATGTGCTGACACCAGCGCGCATATTGAAATAGGCAACTGTCTGCACCGCGCCTAATGCATTTTGTGTGTGTGTGTGTGTGTGTGTGTGTGTGTGTGTGTTTCACGTTGTTCATATTTTGATTTAGATTCCTTACAAATTAAACACGGATTAGAATGTTTGAATAACATAGTATGCTTTATATAATTATATATAGGCTAATATATATAATATATAT
>CABFOS010076431.1:0-10874 GCA_900660315.1 Diretmoides pauciradiatus | reverse complement strand
GGGGGGGTGTAGGGAGAGAGTAAGGAGGGGGAGGTATGCGTGTACGATATAGGGAGGAAATGAATGGATGAGAGGAGGGAGTCATGGCGAAGGAGGAGGTAGCATACGCAACACGTGTGACAACGAGAGTCAAATCATAAGACCAATGACAGATGCAGGATGGGATGAGGGATCAAATCATAATGCGTGGATGAAATTATATTGCAAACAAAGTACAGTATGGATAAAAAAAAGTATAATAATTATGATGAAATAAGAGAAATGGGGGAACCAGAGTCAAGGAAAATCAGAGCAATGTGTGAGGAGTGGAGGAGAGACAGAAGGAAAAGATCATGTTAGAAGGATCAGTTCAGAATACCAGTGGTAAAGAAAGGCACTGAATAACAGAATGCAGATATAGGAACAATAAAGACAGCAAGCGCCAACATGAACCCTTTTCATTTGTGTGTGCACGTGTATGTGTGCGAGTGTGTTTTCTTACTGGAGTTGAGGGTCTGCCTGGTTTTGGCGCTGGTGCAGTAAGCCTCGATGACTTTTAGGATCTGGGCGTCCTCCTCCAGGGCAGCTGTACCTGAGGAGGAGAGGAGGAGGTTACATTAATAATACAATAATATCGCATCATCTGCATATTAGTGAACTGAAACAAACAAAGCACTGGATGTTAGGGGTGTAACGGTACGCAAAAGTCACGGTTCGGTACTATTTCGTTACAGTGGGGGAAAAAAGAAAACATAACATTTCTTTTCATTTATTATGAAGTTATAAACAAAGTTATTCGAATGATCTCTGAAACTATATCAACTGATCCCAGAACTATTCGAACGATCCTAAGAACTATTGAGGAATATACAAAATAATGTTATGGTAATAGTTTTTGTCTTAAGTTTATAATAATAATAGTAAGAGCAATAAACAGGACCCTCCATTATTGTTGTTCCAGCCCATTATGGCTGGTTGCTATGGTGATTAACTAGCTCGTTAACTAGCGCACTGCCAGAGCCTTTTCTATAATGTCAGACTCCAGGGGGAAACACAGAGTTTTAAATTAGTTCCGCACACAAAAAAAGTTATGCAAGTAACGTGCGTGGTTAAAAATAGACTGTATTCATTCGGATCACAACGTGTACCGAACCGAACGTCCTGTACCGAACGGTACAGTACAGATACTGTACCGTTACACCTCTACTGGATGTAGTCAAATGAACATACTCTTCCTCAGGGCAAACTCCTCCTCAGACTGTTTCCGCTCAGGCTTGCGTTTGGGGAGGAGCTTCTTCACACTCTTAGGACTTTTACTAAGATCCTGCACAGAGACGAAGGAGAAAGTCGGAATTAGAAAATATCTGCGATAACACGCGACCACACCAAACTACATACATATACGGTCCCTCACCTCCTTGTAGCAGAGGGCGGCGGAGGGACGTAAAGGGGGCGCAGGCCGTAGGCAGCTCAGGCTCCAGGGTTTGGGCGTGTTGGGCGGCTCCAATGGGCCCCACATCATGGTGCTGTGAGAGGTTCCGTGGGAAGAGGGGTGGGGCAGGGTGTGGTAGGCGGGGGCCACTGTCATTGCCCTCCCCTCAGCATGCCGGGACGGAGTCAGGGGGTGAGATGGGAGCTGTGGAAGAGGAGAGAATATAGCCTTTGTAATGACCTATAATTATAAGACGGACTGGTCTGATCCAGTTGACTGACTGAGACACGTTCAAAGCTGTTGTGAAATACCCAGTTACAGTACACACCGGTGACAGCACAATGGGTCATTTCAATACAAGTGCACTACAACTACTTTGTTTAACTGCTGTTCAATGACTACATTGCTTGGTGGAATATAATAATGAATTTTGATTACTAAACATTTGTATTCTCTCATTCTAAATACAACAGTGCCAATCAAAACAGTGATTTTGCAGCATTGTTAGGCATGAAGCCAGGAGACCTCTCATGCCATATTGCTTAAAAGGCTCACACTGCAACATGAAATCAGAAATATACATACTGTATACACCACAGTGGGACTACATCAATAGAAAGCCTTATGAACTGCGTGTGGATGTGTGACCATCAGTTCCTGACCGTGTGGCAGGGCACAGTGAGAGGCTTGTGGCTGGGTGCTGTGGCTGCGGTGTGTTTGGTCTGTCTGGTCAGGTGCTCCACCCAGTCCTGCAGGTCCTGCTGGTTATTACACACCACCTGGAGACGCTCAAACATAGTGCCTGCACAGACAGACACAACATTCAAACAATGCACATTACACATGAATGAATATAGAAGAGCCGAAATATCAAATCGCCAAACCAGAAATAGTACCCAACTCGAGATTCCCAAAACAAGAACAGCAATATACAGAAAATCACCCATTCCATTCTTTACAGGTCTCCTGAATAACATAGAATGAACGTTTCAGCCTTACCCATCACTGCCATAGACTGTTGATAAATACAGAAGATCCACCAATTATTTATTATTGTTTTATATTCTAAATTGTGTTTTGATATTTTTATGCTGTGTTCCATTGATCTTATTCAAGTGTAAATGTTCTCGTATTTCAGTTGTTGAACTGCCAAGAGAATATCCAATAAAGAAAGTTTAAGTTTTTAAATGGCCTCTCGCCCCCCGGACTTCATCCTTAGACAGAGGTAATAATGATGTGAATGTTAAAAGATCAAAGTTGCTGCAATATGATAAAGCATTCATAATATCGTCACTTCAGTTCCCTTTGAAGGCTCAGAAACACCTTTAATCAGAGTTTCACAGCACAGGAGTCAGAACACATCACACGATGGGTTAAAATGTACTAGGATGCTGGTCATGTGGGCAGGGGCGCTGCCAGGAATTCTGGGCCCCATGAAAAGATCTGGCAATGGGCCCCTATGAAGAACAATTGAGAACCTGACTATATTTCTGCATACAGTGCAAAATTCACTATTTGATGCAAGACTGATATCCACTACAAGAAATGTCGAAAAGCAATATTTTACAGTCAAATGTAATTTTAATGGTAATTCTTAACATTCTTAACATGAATGAATAACTTAATATACATTAATCTCTTCAATTAAAATAAATGAACATTATCATCTATACATGATAACAAAATAATAAAATCAGTAGCAGATTATTGAAATAATAATACTACTGTACAACTACAAATTCTCCAGTACAATACTCTCTAGATGTTTGCTTTTTGCCCAAAACAAGAAAAGAAAAAGAAATTATTTCAAAACACTGTATTTATTATTGTGATTACGATCAGGATGAATAATCATTTAACATAATATGTTGACCAAAAGTTCAAAAAAAAAATTCGGGCCCCGGTCAGTCAAGGGCCCTTGGAATCGTCCTAACTCCCCCCCCATACAGCGCCACTGCATGTGGGGACCCCGCAGAAGAGTCTCTACAGGAAGAGATGGTGGCCTTGTCCTCACTAACTGAGAAATATAACTTTGTGAGCATTTGAGAAACTGATGCAGTGTATGTGAATGGTCGACTCTGTTCAAGATGTTCTCTCTTTCATTTGAACATGGCAGAGGTGGAGCGTCTACTCTACTCTCTTGCTGGTGCCTGCACAGTGTGTTTGATATGTAAACTCCATAGATTGGTTGGATCAGTCATTGTCCTACCATTGATCAAAATGGATTTGAGGTTTCCAACATAGAAACCAGGCCCTACATTGCTGGAGACCACATACTCATCCATTCACTCACTTACACAGGAGGAGTCATTAACATGTTATTGGATTTTTGTCATTGAAATAATTACCTCCGCCCAAAGGATGAAGAGGGGGCGAGAGGTAATATAATGTTTTCGGTAGCATCCGTTTGTTTGTCCGTGTACAAGATTACACAGAAACTACCAGACTGATTTTCATGAAACTTGGTGGAAGGGTGTAGTATCGGTCAACAATGACCCCATGAAATTTTGGGGTGGATCCGAAATACGGGGCGTTACGTAGGGTGCCACATAAACAGGAAATGAGGTCTAATTGCTTAATGCATCATCCCTTAGACATTCTACTTAATATGCATGTTCCCTAAGAGCCAATGGGCACAATTTTACATGACCGCCACTCAAGGTCTCTGTTGGTGACTCAACTTTGTGGAGTTTTGTATATGACAGGACTCCTCTAACCCACCTGGATCTCATCTCATTGATTGGATCACCTGACTTCAATTACCCCCTTTCATAGAAGTCATTATCTTAGAGGTTCACATACTTTTCCAGCTGGCTCATGTTTTATGACTTAACCATATGTTCAATAAATGTAAAAGTGAATTGGTGTGTTATTTATTAATCTATTTTTATGATTTAGATGAAGACCAGACTATATTTTAGGAGTCATTTATGCAGGAATGCAGGTATTTCAAAAGGGTTCACAAACTTTTCCTGGCAACTATATGAGCCTTTGCAGTTGAGAAATGTAGTTTTCTTTGGACAGTCTACTTGAGTCCTTGTGGAGAACATTCTTGACAAGTTATCTTGGCAAAATAGAACTTCTCAAGAATAGGAGTACAGATAATGCATCTTTACAACACATGGAACATCTTTTCTGTTGAAGTTAGGCTGTGCTTGAGGTTCCATTAATTAGACACTACAATGTTCATTTTCCCAGTTTTTTCAACCCACTCTGCAGACTACAATGTTTTTTTATTTCTAGTTTGGACCTGAATCTCGAGGCTTCCAATTTGTTCTCATTGGCCATGTTACTATCTGATGCATTGTCGATATTTTAAGATTGGTAAGTAAACCTCCAGGATGTAATAAGTTGCTGGCGCTTCAACCACACAGTAAAAACAAACAAAAAAACAAAGCACTGCTGAAGGGTTGTTTAGTCCGGGGAGATATAGCAACAGGAAGAAAATGTTCAGGAGAACAACTTGATCACTTCACTCACCTTGTGAACTAGTTTATCTTTCAGATGAGTGGCTCTACTGAAGACAACCTTTGGAGGGCTTTGACTGGCAATAGTGAAGAGCAGGGTCACTTACATGTGATCTTTCCCATGCAAGACGAGTTCAAACAAAGAGAAAATACTTTACAAAATAAAGTGCAATGATTAAGTAAAGCTTGAATCAACACAACTATTAACTGTGTGATAGGATTGTAGTACCTAAAGTAATGTGCGATAACAAAAGGTAAATGCCCATCCTCATTATACAGTACTGTAATGGTGATTAAGGACTATACAAATAAAATGTGATTGATTATATTTCCTCTGCTAATCTGCCGTGTCACATCTACCCCCTTCACTGAGCACTGACATCAGAAAGTACAAGCCCACTTATTAAAAATCACACTTCTGCTATTTCAAAATATGTTTTTTTTCTTCTTCTTCTTCTTATATCGGATGTCTGACCAGAGAAATTACAGGTGTGGGAGGATTTTCCTCAACAGTTTCAGGGGTGTCAGTCTGTAAAACTTGAAACTTGAAACTTGAAACCTGCCTCACCCTGCCTTAAGTAACTGCTAAAAACAACTAAAAGAATACCATTAATTTGCATTTCAAGGGAGTGTTAAGTTTAGAATGCAATTCTGACAGAAAAAAATGCCTCCATTTGTCATATTTTAAGATACTGAATATCGGCTCTTGTTAGCTTCAATCCAAAAATATCAGTATCAGTATCAGCCTTCTAAAACCCGGCAAACACAACCCAGTAATACTCTAGCAGGAAGGATGTTAACTAAGCTACTATCATGGATACATTTGAGCATTTTATGTTACAGTTAGCTAACATTTCCTCCACATGCTTGTGCCGGTTTGGTGCTGATGCAATTTAACATTGGACAATTTTTGATGCAATGCTAGTAAAACATACTCCATATTTTAAGGACACATGAAAGATACTTGAGTACAGTAACCAGAGTAAATGTAATTAGTTACTTCCTCCCATGGAGGTACTGTAATTGATGATTGAAGGGATAAAGTTGCCGCCCTGAACCTTTTCTTTCCCATTGCTATAAACCTGGGGCGTCTCTATCTGTCCTAGCTTGTGGCATTCTTTTGTTTTGGAATCGTACTTTGGCTGTTAGATATTGCAGCAAATGTGTCATGGAGGAGACAAGAACAGACAAGAACACATTAGAGAAGGACCCTGGGTGATTATGAAGTCAATGAACTCCCTCCTCTTTGTGGACAGCCAATAGTGTATACGTGCAGTCGGTTGGTTGGTTAAACGTTATTGTCCCTGAGGGGAGATTTGGCTTGGACACAGTACATAGTTGCTTGATAAAAAACATCACAGAACAACACGTAACATCATACAATAAAAACATGAGAAGCATCAACATGGTGTTATATAAACACTTCACATAAAGAAAGAAAGATGTACAAACAGGAAAAGCGTTGACAACACGGCGCTTAATTGTCTGTGAATTAAAGTGTGAGTGCTAAAGTGCTTGAGTGGTTACTGCACATTGTAAGATTTGCAAGTAAAGTGCTTACATATTTGTTGCACATTGCTCTATTACATTAGTGTTATTCAGCAGCTTAATGGAGACTGGGACAAATGATTATTTTAGGCGATTCTATTTGCAGTCAATTAGCATAGTATTTTCATTGGCTGTCACCAGTGTGAATGCTCAGAAAAGTCCAACAGCAAAGATAAACTGACTTTGTTGGCAATCACTACAATGAATCACAACTAAGAGGCCTCCAGATGTAACCTGTTAAAAGGAAATTTGTGAGACAAATCCTTCAAGCTAGCAAAAATAGTTAGTTTGAGACAAGAAATAACATCATCCCTAGTGAGTATCAATGATTTCAATAATCAGATGATTGTGTCCTGATGTCTGCTTGTGTTTCCTACTGCCTTCCAGCAGATGGCAGTGAAACACAACTATTTCACATCCGTACTTACATATGCTTTTACGTACAATAATGTGCAGCACATGTAATGAAGGCAAAGAAGCACTAAATTATAGGCAATATAAAGTAAATAAAACCATGTAATTTTATGGATTATTCACACAATCAGACTCTTTATGGCAACTTATAGTATTAAAATCTATGTTGTGTACTATTATGGAAGCCAGAAGTGCCCAGTTTGACTTCAGACTGTGGGTGGCAGTGACAGCAAGGGCAAGAACTGACTGCTGCTGTTGCTGGACTGTAGCTCACATGGTTCTCATCTCTCTCCTACAGATGTTTCTTTTCAACCGGAGAGGCCGCTGATGGAGTGTCATGTAGAGCCATTTTAACATCAAGAAAACCTGAAGCTGAAAATGATTCATTGCATTATTTCTATTCATCTCTGAATAGACCCGCTTAGGCAAGTTCATACCTTTCAGCCATTAACACCTTGACAACAGGTGGTCCGATGAAAAGAAAAGTGTTTCTTTCTTCAGTGCGGTCATCCGTTAGATCGGGCTTTGTACCTAATAGCATTGGCCTTACGTCCTTGAAATAGCGTTATATTCAGAACTGTTCAAACTGGCCCTAAAACTTGGGTGTTTTTCTGTCTCACTGTGACTGCTGCTCATTGGTGCACAAAACACGGATAAATCTGGCTTCTATGGCTGCCAGTGGTGCACTGTCAACTCCCATGATCCTAAACAGCCGTAGTCATAACAATGCCTGCGACCAGCCACAGCACTTCACAGCCATAAAGCCCCCCTGGCACGGTCAATTTATCATACATTTCGCAGGTTCACACTGTTCACAGTAAGACCTTCACGTGGCATTAGTGTTAGTCTGTGAAGAGGCCGTCTGACACCTAGCCCGATGCACCTTCCGCCACTCGCATTCATGCCCAACCTGAAGGGAGAGGCGAGAAGACCCAGACACACAAATATGGGCAATTTGGTTTGCGGCTGACACCCGGCGTTCTGAATAAATGATCTAAATGCTCGCCAGAGATTGTTTTGCCACTGCCGCCCCTCAGCGATGACACAAGGGGGGGGCGGGGGGCAACACACACCCCCTGTGGCCCCGTGATGGCCAGCCAGGATGAATGTGGGGAAATGAGGCAGACAGCCAGTAAATAATAGTTGCCATTGTGCCCCTCAGCAAGCGGCAGGGCCGGGGGTGGACTCGGGGAGCTCCACATGATATGCCAGGGCCTGACATGGCACCCAGACCCAGAGCTGTCACCCCTGCGGAAACATCACCCTCGCCTCCACAATTTGTGCACTTAACACTTCACTTGGCACATGACAGGTGCTTATTTCCCCGCACTGGCTTTTCCCCCTCGTAGTGATGCCTCTGAGCCCAGGGCACACACGGCATCTGGTATGGGTGTCTATCCACAACGCGAGTGTGTGTGACTACACCAGTGATACTTTTCACATCTACTCAAACTGTGTTTGCAGTCCACTGAGCATGGCTTCAGTGTGTGTGTGTGTGTGTGTGTGTGTGTGTGTGTGTGTGTGTGTGTGTGTGTGTGTGTGTGTGTGTGTGTGTGTGTGTGTGAGGGACAGAAGCAGCTCATGTCCACAAAGGCATTGAGAGAGTCTCTTCTTGTTGACATCACCCTCGTACAGCAAGTTGATCTGCCTTGTCCTAATGGGCAGCGATTACATAAGGCACTTCTCATATGAATAAAAGAAATACATTCTGACAAATATACCAAGAGAACAAATCATCCCACATGGTGTGACATTGTGCCACGGTGGACAAAAGCATTCCTTCATTTTTTCCAGCTCAAGGCCCATTACCTATGTGCCTTCAACTACCAAAAATAACAAATAACAACCAGCAACAATCAGCAGATAGTAAACACTCAGTGTATTTTTTTAAAATTATTATTTATTATTAAGCCTCATCAAGTATGGGAATAAACTGTCTTTTTAAAATAAATTTTAAAAAGTGCTTCATAGAAAAGACAGACTCACAAATGAAGTATCACACAACAGTTTGTAGATGCCAAGCAGGCCCACAATCTGTCCTTCATATGGAGGGTCCACCCTCTCCAGGGTTCGGGGTCTGGCTACTGGGGTTTCCTCTGGGTTTCCTTTGGAATAGACAGCAAGACTGATCCCCAGCATGGGCCCGAACCTTGTGAAACGCCAGGCAAGGAGTCCCGGTGTGTTTCAGATTCCTATTGGTCTCAAAGCAAATGATTTACATACAGAGCCCCTCTCTGACAGACATTGGCCAGTATTCAAAGGAAAAGAACATACGGGATTATTTAGGCACAAAGTCCTGTTTTTTTGTGTTTTTCCTCTGAATCACAGGGATGAAATAATTAGACAGATGTGATTTTTCCCTTATTTTTCTTATTTTTTTACACAGATTTTTGTTTGTGTTATTCATCAAGAGAGACTTTTGTACTTCTGCACATCTCACATTAAATTACGCATGGCTCCTACTATGCCATTTAATAACACTTTTGAGACTTGTAGTGCGTGTGTGGGAGCAAGAGTGTGTGGGATCACCGCACATAGCCGTAATGTATCCGTCGCCCTTAGTGAGGATATAATACTGATCCTACATTTCTACCTAGCGACCTCTTCCACCCAGGCAGTGTTACTCCGAGTTGTTAAACGAAGCATAATAATCATGGGACCTAATCGCAGAGCCAAGAATGGAAACAGCGGGTTCTACATTCACCTCCCCGGTAGCTGCCAAATTAAACCCACGTGTTGAAAACGTAACGTATTTCATACCTAATGGGGGGGGGATCCATCTTGCTATTGATCATAGTTCACAGGTCTACTATTAAGCCTGCAGTGCTTCAGAAACAAGATCGAGCAGGAAACTCAAACTTCAAAAACAGACTGGGGTTCAGCTGAACGGGAGCACCGCGTCATTTATACTGTATGGCGGTGAGTTCGGCCTTGAAAGAAGCTGGCCCAGGTCTCCCCGGTGGTATAAATAATTGAATGTCCTGTTGAGACCGTCTCTTTACCGTTGGCGCCCTAAATGACTTTCCTGGATATTCTAATCACACTTGTCATGCTCGAGTCCTTTTCGCTTCTTGTAGTCAAAGTCACGGTTTCATCCTTCACTCTCTCAAATCCCACGGCTGCGGTTGACAATTCAAAAAACGAGCGAGAGCGAGAAGGGGGGACCGCTCCTCTCTCCGTCCTTGTCAATCACGAGGAGCCCTGGCGCCTTTTTTCTGCAGGCCACAGTCAAGACTGCGGGGAGCGATTGTCAGGTGGCATTACTGTCCCACGAACGCTGCTAAAAGACAACTCTGTTTTTTTCCTTACATGACAAAAAAAGGAAACGTCGATGCATTATTTAACGTGGAGATCAGGCGCAATTTCTTGAAAGATTGTGAGTTCTACAGTAAAACGGACGGTTTCAGCGGAGACTCTTGGGCGATGGCGGGGGCGGCTGTGACAGGAGCTACACACTGCTTTTTGGTTTTGCCTCTCACCGCACACACTTTGTGGAGGAATTTTTATACTTTAATGTTTTATTTTTCTGATTTTAATGCTCTATTATGCTATTTTTTATCTTGTTTAGACTATACTTCCTTAATGTGTTGTATTGTTATAACTGTAAACTATTTATATGAGATATATTTTGTTTTATTGTAGTTTAGTGAAAGTATAAGCTGTGTGCCTACAAGATCTCCATTGTTTCTTGTTGTACCTATCATCATCTTTCCCATCATGCCTTTCACCTGTGGGAGGTCCCAATGAGGTCACTTCCTGTTCAATGGTTATGTAAATTGGGCAAAGACCTTATATGATCAATCTACACTCTTTGAATTGGGTACCGGGGAGATTCAAGCCAGAGATCAGCCTGGAACAAGCAGCATGAGGTGGCGCTTTCCGTGTACATGATATGCAAAAAAAAAAATCAACTTGTACCTCAAATCCTAAACCAACGAAGAAGTGACGACGAAAATGACCCTTTGCAAAATCTGAAGGGCTAAAACTCAAAATTGGCTCTCACAAGGATAGACAAACAAGAACACACAGTCTCA